>CAUYRH010141166.1:0-30334 GCA_963574655.1 Perodicticus potto
ATCTTGCCCTTAACTTGTTTGTTTACAACAATGCCAACAGCATGCTGGGTAACATTGTAGACTCTTCCAGTTTTGCCATGGTAACATTTGTGTGGCATGCCTTTTTGAACAGTACCCATTCCCTTGATGTCTACAATATCACTTTTCTTGTAGATTCGCATATATGTGGCCAAAGGAACAACTCCATGTTTTCTAAAAGGCCTAGAGAATATGTAACGGGTGCCTCCCCTCTTTCCCTTTGTGTTTGTCATTTTGGTGAATTACTGGAAGATGGCTTCTCTGGCCGAAAAGTGGTGAAACTTATTAAATGTAGAATATCAATGTCTTCATATAGTGATTAAGAAAATGCCATGAAGGCTATCTCTAACAGTATGATCAAAATATTCCTGATTGTATATGAAGTAAACACATTGTGCCCCATGATTGCACCAATGTACACAATTATGATTTAATAAAATTATTAAAAAAAAAAAGAAAAGAAAAGGAAAAAGGGAATCATGCCAATTAAAGAGGATAAACAAGAAATGAATACATTCCTTTCTTTCTATGTTTCTTTGTCCACTAAATGTTATATCATATCTGATGATAAATTTTGGAGAAACCAAACTATTTGTTCTCTACTTTTATTTTAGTCCATTTCCCAATGCTGCCTAAAACTACACTAGCCCATATAGTAGGCAATAATCACATGTGGCTCTTGAATACTTGAAAAATAGCTAGACTGAATTAAGATGTACTCTAGTACCGAATATACAGCAAACTTCAAAGACTTAGTACCTTCCAAAAATGTACAATACTTCATTTATATTAAGTTTTTATACTGAATGAATACATGCTGGCATGGCAATATTTTAGAGTAGGTTAAATAAAAGTTTGAAAATGTAACACATTTTATGTTAAAAGTAGAAAGAAACCTATAATGCTATCACTATACTATATTATTGACTTAAGAGAGCAACGGAGTGGCTAGATAAATTGAAAATCTTGAATAACAGCATTACTATCTGCCTTTACTATTTACATCCTTCTCTAAACACATAACAAACTTTACGATTAGTTTGGACTAACTACCTTCCATCTCCAATACACATATATACTATCTAAAAAACACTGTGTCAAGTGCTCTACATGTCAGGCTAGCTAACGAGAATAACCTTGAGAAAGAAAACACTCACTAAAACTAAGTATTCAAGTAACTAGTCCAATCTCAGATACTAAGTAGTGAAGGTGAGAACTCAATCTGTGTGATTTCAAAGTCCCACCTCTTTCTTTATATAATGCCTCTCAACAAGAAATTATCTTATCTGGACTCCCACAGAAATTTACCTGTTATTCTATTCTTTCTACTTTGCCTTTTAGATAAACCAGATTTTAAGTTCCTTGAAGACAAGATCCATGCCTGAGTCACCTTTGTATACCCTACAATATCCGGTATTAAGCACTGCAAAAAACAAATGTCTTATAAATACTGATGTATTAAAGAAGGCAAATGTGGTTCAGCTCGTCCTTAGAAACTACACAAAAGCATGGATCTCTTAGACACAACATGGTTTCAAATAATATACACTACATTAACAATATCACATTCTCAAAAGTGTTACTGGACAAGTGGCTCATGCCTATAATCTCAGTGCTTTGGAAGGCTAGGGTAGGACTGCTTGTCTCAAAAAACAAAACAAAACACAAAAGTTGAATTCCATTAGTCACTATGACAGAGACTAAGAAATGGAATATTCAGCAGCTAAACCAAATCCACTATTGGGTATTCACTCACAAATATTCTGGCAGACAACTTCCTAAAATATCTTATATGGATCTTTTCTAGAAAAGTAATCAATTATGATTCAAAAGGGATGTTTCCTTTGTTTTTCATGATCATACTCACCACAACAATCTAGCATCAGCAGTAAGCCCTGCAATTGAGATACCAATATGGTTGTCAACGTGGAGAATTTTTTTCTGATGAGCTGCAAGTTCTGACTGTGCCCTCTAAATAGAGACATTATAAGACATAAAAATAAGTTTATAATTTTACTGAATATGTGGTGAAATTTACATTTGGTAGTTCTAAAGGAGAAAGATATAAGAATTGCTTTACTTACTTTCAGCGCTACCAACACTGCATGGGTTTTTGACTTCAGACCGACTGTGGCAGAACCTTGTTTAACAGCTTCCATAGCATATTCAATTTGATGAATCCTGCCCTAAAGAGAAAAAACAACACATCTTAGAGTCATCTTAGAAGACTCTTTTATGGCTCAGTGCCTGTGGCTCAACGGGCTAAGGCGCCAGCCACATACACCTGAGATGGTTCGAATCCAGCCCAGGCCCGCCAAACAATGACGGCTGCAACCAAAAAATGGCCAGGCGTTGTGGCGGGCGCCTGTAGTCCCAGCAACTTGGGAGGTGGAGGCGGGAGACCTGCTTGAGGCCAGGAATTGGAGGTTGCTGTGAGCTGTGATGCCACAGCACTCTATCCAGGGTGACAGCTTGAGGCTCTGTCTCAAAAAAAAAAAAGAAGACTCTTTTATAAATTAAAAACTAGAGTTCCCAAACAACAGAGGAGTATAGTTAAATCTCAATTTCTTTTCTTTTTTTTTTTTTTTTTTGAGACAGAGTCTCACTGTTCCCCTGGGTAGAGGGCTGTGGTGTCATAGCTCACAGCAACCTCAAATTTTGAGGCTCAAGCGATCCTCTTGCCTCAGCTTCCCAAGTAGCTGGGACTATAGGTGTTTACTATCATGCCCAACTAGTTTTTCTATGTTTAGTAGAAACAGGGTCTTGCTCTTGCTCAGGCTGGTCTCTAATACCTGAGCTCAGGTGATCCACCTGCATTGGCCTCCTAGAGAGCTAGGATTACAGGTGTGAGACACCTCGCCCAGCCCAAATCTCAATTTTTCAGTTTTTTAAAACCAGGCAACCTTTTTAAAAATAAATTTTACTGAGTATATTTAAGGGGTAGAACATGATGTTGTAAAATACATATGTATTCAGTAAAAATGGTCACTATAATGGAAGAAACGAACATACCCAGTATCTCATAGTTACCCACTTTTCTCCTTTGTGGTTACGAGCAGCTATAATCTACTCATTTAGCAAAAATTCTCAACAGAATATACTATCTGTATTACTAACTACAGTATTCATGCTGTACATTAGAACATTCTACTTATTCATCTTATACATATTTACCTACATTCCTTCATTTTCTCCTCCCCCGTGCCACATCCTACCCTGATACCACTCTTCTCTACATATTTGACCTGTTTTTAAAGATTGCACATGTAAGTGAGAGCATGCAATATTTTTGTTTCTAGTTTATTTCACTTAGTGTAATGTCCCCTAGGTCCATTAGTAAACTTACTTTAATTATAAATTTAATTTCCAGGAATGTCTAAAATAATTATATTCCATTTTTTTCCCAGCCTACAATCTCATAAATTTCTAAACATATTGCAGCCACAAAAAGCTACTTCAGGGCGGTGCCTGTGGCTCAAAGGAGTAGGGTGCCAGCCCCATATGCCAGATGTAGCGGGTTCAAACCCAGCCCTGGCCAAAAACTGCAAAAAAAAAAAAAAAAGCTACTTCAAAAAAGCGGTCTAAGACATTTTACCTGAGGGCTCCAAACTGTAACATCATTGTCATACTGGTTGCGAAACTGAAAGTAAAGGGGAAAAAGACCTATAAATATAAAAGAACATTACCAATACCAACTCTTAATGTTCATTAAGAAATGTGCTACCACTTTACCCCTATCAGAATGGCCATTATTAAAAAATTAAAAGACAATAGATGTCGGCATGGATACAATGGAAAAGGAATGCTTATATGCTGCTGGTGGGACTATAAATTAGCATAGCCTCTGTGAAAAACATTATGGAGATTCCTCAAATAACTAAAAGTAACCTACCATTTGATCTAGCAGTCCCACTACTGATATCTACCTAAAGGAAAAGAAGTCATTAAATTTTCAAAAAGACACCTGTACCTGAATGTTCATTGCATTACAATTCATAATTGCAAAGACATGGAATCAATCTAATTGCCCATCAATTGATGAGTGAATAAAGAAAATTCCATATATACACCATGCCATATATATATACCATGGAGTGCTACTCAGCCATAAAAAGAAATGAAATAATCTCTTTTAGAATAACTTGAATGGAACTGGAGACCATTATTCTATGTACCTCAGGAATGGAAAACAAATCCCACATGTTCTCCTAAGGGTATTTATGATCATAAAGTGGTATAATGGACATTGAAAACTAAGAATGGAGGGCAGGGAGGAAGAAAGACGATTGGTGTGCTCTCAGCTAATGGACACAATGTAAACGTATATGCATGCCTCCTGGGTGAAAGGCACAACTACAACAGGGGCATTACCTAGCAAATGCAAACATTGCAACCTAATGGTTTGTACCCTCATATTAATCAGAAATTAAAAAAAAAAAAAAGGAAACTAAGAATGGAGGAGGGGGAAGTGAGGGATAAATCTACTTTTGGGGTACAATGCCACTGTTTTCAAAATGGGCACAATATAAGCTCTGACTTCAGCATTATAAAATTCATCCATGTAACAAAAATACCTGTACCCCCTTAATATTTTATGGAGAAAAAGAAATGTGTTTGCAAGTGCTTTTACGCAATGTTAAAACAATTCCATTAATGCAATCTCGCTATTCAGTTGTCAATTCTACATTTACTATGAGGTGGTAAGGAGGAAGAAAGATTTAAAAGGGTCCTATCTTTCCAACTTCCTATTCTGCTATTCTCCACAGCATGTCCTTTGGGCTTTTACTTCCTATTTTCTCATGACGTTCCCTTATACCAGGTCCTAAAAGTGAAAGCCTTCCCTTTCTTTAAATTAGCTTAAATGTCTCTCTTGAAGTCTCCTCTTTTTCTCTCCAAATCCCCCCAACACATACTCCCACAGTTCTTTATCTAAACGTCCCTTTCTATTAGGACTTGTCTGATTTATCTTTGACTCCTCAGTGTACTTGCACCTGTATGTTGATATTTATATTGAGTGAATGAAAACCAAAACGCCCTCAGAAAGTTACAAGTATACACAAATAGCTATGGCGGTAGAACCGTTACTGTCACAATGACAGTATTAAAACAGATTTATCAGTACTCGGGAGAATAATTGTGGGGTGAGATTGAGTGCTGGAATGGCAGACATAGGACTGGAAGCCCAAAGCCCTATGTTGTGACCCCGATTCTATCACTTCCCCTCTCAGCCTGTGTTTACTCATCTGTAAGTAGGTGATGGGACAAAGTTATTTAAAAGGGCCTTCTCTAACTGAGCTCTCGAGGAAAGAGAAATCACACAGACCCACCAGGAACACGGGCTCTAAAACACAAACCGTGGGGGCTAAGTCCGCACTGGCGGTACAAGGAGGCCTCCAGGTTAAGTCCCTATCTTCTCCTCTCCCACAGCGAGTACGACCGGCCACGCCGGACCTCTCACAGTCTCCTCCAAGGTAGGAACTAGAGGGGCGAACTCGACTAGCTGCCCGAGGAGGAAGTATTCCAGGCCCCGCAGAAAGCGAAATCCACCGCGGAGGAAATGCCCACCGACTACCGACCGTCCCTCCCCGGGACAGGCCGGAGATGCTGAATCACTGCCTGAGACCTGCCGGCGGCTGAGTCTCGCATGCTCTGTCGCCCCAGGCCACGCTAAGGATGACAGGAGAGATGGCATGCCATCCCCAAATCACTGGACCTATGCCCTAGCGTGGACCTTCTAAGGACTAGGATCCAACGTACCATGGTTCCGGCGCCGGCCTGGCTGTAGCGTCCAGCAAAGCTAAGAATCAGCGAGCGCAGCGGAAACTATCGCTCGGCAATCTACAGAGAAGGCTGAGGGATTTTGACGGCGGCGCAGGGTAATGCAGTCCATTCCAGAGATATCGATAGGCTTCCAACGCTCCTTCGCCCGCAAAACTCCCAGCCAGCCCCGGGGGTGGGCGGGGCTTCGGAGAATCTGGAACCTGAGATTGGCGCGAAACCGTGGTCTGAGAATATCTGCAGCTGTGCACAGCTGGTGAACAGCCTCATCTCGTCACCCTTTTTGGATTTTCAGCAAAATTCGTGCATGCTGCAGATGCCCTCCAGTTTCTCACCAGCCCATATTTGCCTAGCACATATTAAGTGCTTAATTTTGCTGAACGAATATTGAGATTAAATGCTTATTTTAAAATTGTCAGGTAGTACATGCACATTTTGGCAATTCTTTTCCATGTACCTCACTAGCCAAATGGCTCACACAAAAGTATCATAAATGATAATTAAAAAAATAAGATACATTTAAAAAGTTATGGCTATCTTATGTGCATAATGGTTTATGTTATTTTCACTTGTTGCATAGTTTTCATTGTGTGGAAATATAATAATTTGCCTAATTATTGGTAAGCAATTAAATTATTCCTAAGTTTTTGCTATTATGAAAATACTATAATGAATATTCTTGTACATGCACACCTTTTGTGGACTTTCCTGATAACCTCCTTATGAGGAATTCCTAGAAGAATTATGGGGTGAAAGGGAAGCACTTTTACAATTATGATAAATATGGCTAAATTGCAAAAAATATGTATTCATTTATATTCTGCAGTGCCTGAGAACCTACTTTATTTGTACTTTCACCAACACTGGATATTGTAAATAGTTTTTATCTTTATCAAGTTGATAGAAAAAAAACCTTGCTTTAGTTTTAGTTGTATTTCTTAATTACTAGTAAAAAATGTTTTTGTGATTTTTAAATTTTTTTTTAAATTTCAGATTAGTATGAGGGTGCAATTAGGTTACAATGCTTGCACTTGTTAGGCAAGGTCCCTGTTGTAGTTGTGCTCCTTACTCAGGAGGTGTACCATATACCTTCACGTTGTGTCTATTATCTGAGAGCACACCGGTCCCTCTCCTTCCTCTCTTATCTCCTTCCTTCCCTCCTCCCCGTAAGTTAAATTAAATTGATTTTTTTCTCTTGAGTGGGTCTGTATTAGTTCATCTACTGGGTTCATATTATATTGGATACATTAGATACTTGCTTTTCTATTCTTGTGATACTTTACTAAAAAGAGAATGTTCCCCAACTCTATCCAAGTTAGTACAAAAGATGTAAAGTCTCCGTCTTTTTTTTGTGGCTGAATGACACATGGTATAGGCTCAGTGCCTGTAGCACAGTGGTTTTGGTGCTGGCCACATACACCAGGGTTGGCAGGTTTGAACCTGGCCCAGGCCTGCTGAAATATAACAATGACAACTGCAACAAAAAAATAGCCGGGCATTGTGGCGGGTGCCTGTAGTCCCTGCTACTTGGGAGGCTGAGGCAAGAGAATTGCTTAAGCCCAAGAGTTTGAGGTTGCTGTGAGCTGTGACGCCATGACACTCTACCAAGAATGACATAGTGAGACCCTGTCTCAAAAAAAAATAATGATACATGGTATACATATACCATAGTTTATTAATCCAGTCATGGGTTGATGGGCACTTAGGGATTTCACATTTTGACTATGTAAAGTGAGCTGCGATAAAAAATCTAGTCAAATGTCCTTGTGATAATTTTTGGGGGGTAGATACCTAGTATTGGGATTGCAAAATCAAATAGATGGTCTACTTTGAGCTCTTGGAGGATTCTCCATATTTCTTTCCAAAGAGGCTGTATTAGTTTGCAACCCCCTCAACAGTGTAAAAGTGTTCCCTTATCTCCACATCCATGCCAGCATCTGCAGCTTTGGGACTTTGCGATGTGGGCTATTCTCACTGGGGTTAGGTGATATCTCAGGGAGGTTTTTATTTGCATTTTTCTGATGATTAGAGACAATGAGTATTTTTTCATGTTTATTGGCCATTTGTCTTTCTTCTTTAGAGAAGGTTCTGTTCATATCTCTTGCCCAGTGGTAATGGGATTGTTTGCTCTTTTTTGTGGATTAATTTGAGTTCTCTGTAGATTCTAGTTACCAACCCTTTGTCAGATTCATAACATGCAAATATCTTGTTCCATTCTAAAGGTTGTCTATTTGCTTTGATTCTGATGGTTGTGTCCTTAGCTATGCAGAAGCTCTTTAACTTAATTAAGTCCCATTTCTTTATTTTTGTTGTTGTTGTAATTGCCACTTTCCCCAGGCCAATATCATCAAGAGTTTTTCCCATGTCTTCTCCTAAGATTTTTATTGTTTCACGTCTTAGATTTAAATCTTTTATTCATCATGAGTCAATTTTTGTAAGTGATGAAATGTGCAGATCCAGTTTTAGTCTTTTGCATGTGGTTATCTCCCCCAGTTTTCCCAGCACCATTTATTAAATAGGGATTCCTTTCCCCAATGTATGCTCGTGTTTGGTTTATCAATGGAACTCAGATGGCAAGAATGTTGTGTATTCTGTGGTTGTTTATGTTACTTTAGTAAATTGCCAATTTATTCCTTTCCTCAATTTATTATTGTGCTAATCATTTTCTCATTGACTTGTAGGAACTCCCTGCAATTATGATGGTAACCTCTTATTACTGTGTCACTTTTATATACGTAGAAGGAGTCTTTGGATATCAAGGAAAGGAAGCCACTGAAGCTAGCTCAAGTAAAACTTGGTAAGGGGGTACAGACATTAAAAATATATAGCAGGGAATCACAAAAATCCGAGGATATGGATTTGTGACTTTATTTACTGAGGTATTCCTGGTACCTGGAACAAAGTCTGGCATATAATAAGCATTCACTAAACACTCACTGAATGAATGAAAGAATGATAGATACATTGCTCCAAAACCTATTCTTTCCTCCCTTTTAAAAGCACTCAATGGACCTCTTGCTAATGACCCGTTGATCCGTCAAGAAAGGGTAGATTCAAAGCACCACTTTGGGGTGAAGTGGCAGCATTTTGTGTTGTTTTACTTTATTGAGTGGTGTGACAAGGTGTTCTTGGGGACTAAATGCTTGGGCATCGAGTTGAGGGAGAGGCTCTGGAAGTGTTCCCAAAATGTTATACTGGTGAAACTGCCTAATTGACTCTCAAAAAAACAAAAATTGTCTTTTGTTTAAATCCTTGTAAAGAAAAAAATAAATAAAATGAAAAACCAAAACCTGTTCTTTTAATTATTATTTCTAAACAACTATCTGGGGCTTTGTGATATATCTTTCATTCATAGTAATTGGCTGTATTTTTCAGTCAATTGTCAAAATGTTTATGTTTATCAAACTCCACTTGTAGATCAAGGGAAAGGATATTTTGTTGGCCTTTTTGCCAAAACTGAAAGTCCCAGTACTTATCAAAGTTTTATATGACTTTTAGCTCCTCTTTGCATATCTTGGGGATTTGGCTTGAGACCAATCTTGATCATTAAGATCAATGAAGATATCTTGTAGGAAAATTGCATCGGCAAACATAGCACTACTTCTTTAAAGATAATGGGTAAATTATTTCAGGATTGTTTAAAAAATCAAATAATAGTAAATTCCAAATAAAAGCCAAGTTGACATTTTTTTCCATGTAAATCTCAACTATAACTGGCACATTGAACAATTAAGGCATATAGGGTGCAATTTGCAAATAACTTATTTCTCCTCACATGTTAAAACACACCTGGTGGAGTTAATTCTTCAATGTTCCTTGAACATGGTAGGTACAACACTGATGACTTTTCTAGTCACTCATGTAAAAAAAAAAAGTCAATTAGCCAATTAAGCAGTTTTGTATCAGTAAACAATATGTCCAGTATAATAATAAACATGTTAAGGGCAAAGATTCTTGATTCTCCTAGCTTGAGTCTGCCATGGTAATGGGGGAAAAGTCTGACTTCCTTTCTATGACCTCGTCTAAAATTTCTCTTCTAATGTCTCCTCCCATCATTACCACCAACTAGATTGCCTTATTTCTTTCAAGTTGAAACAGAGAAAGGTGAAAGAAAGTTCTTAACTTGGCTATACAGTCCTGTGATTAAGGGTGTTTAGAGTTGATAGTTGTTATTTTATGGGTTCTTTGAAAATATCTCCATTTCACCTTACCCCCATGAGAAAACACTGGTAATCTCCCACTTGTGCTTGGGCAAATACATCTCCCCTGGTTATTGGCTCAATGTTAATTGCTAGCGTCTGTGGGTAAAACACCATCCTTCTCTTGAAATCCTCATCTTTCCATGTGACCCTCTCCAGGAGCACTTGTCTGGTCCAAAAAAGCACCTACAAAGTGGCTGTGATTCAGAAAGTGCAGACATGGACCAAATCCAAAATTCATCTTTACGGTTAGTCAGCCAAACTGAAAAACATTGTGCTAGAATGTTAGCTCCGTGAAGACAGGGATATTGTGTCTATTTCATTCACTGCTATATTTGCCTGTGCCTAGAATAGTGTGCATACTTAACAAGTCCTATATAAATAATGAATGAATTCCTCAGATATGTGTCAGGGACTAGTCCATGTGCCTGATCCCCTAACCCCTAGTCCTAGGGGTCATATATCAAAATGTTATTAAAGCCTCTTTTCCTAGGTAGGAGGTGAGGCAAAAGCTCTGTCCACTCATAGCATGCCCAAAACTCTCAAAATCTTCTAAACTCCAATTGTTTTCTGAGATAAAAGTGGGTGGACAATTAAGAGTTTCAAAAGCCCCCTTCCCACCCTTTTCTTTTTTCCTCCTCCTCCTCCTCCTTCCTCTTTTTTTTGGCAATTTCTACACTTTATGGTTTTCCACTCTACTGTAGAATATAAGAATGGTTGGCATTTTGCTTTCTTGGAGCCTCAGTCAAAACTAAGACACAAAGAGTCCCATATTAACATCCAGCTACACAATATGATACTTAATTACCCTTTTATTTACATCTTGTCCCCATATGTTAAATCATAAGCCACTGAAGGATGGGGACCATGTAGTATTTCCCTTTGTATATACATCTAATGTGTCACACAAACTAGGTGCTCAATAGTCCAAAGAGTTAGTGGATGAATTAAAAGTACTTTAGTAGTAGTACTCATAATTCCAAATATATTACATAATACCAAAGATTTAAGTCCACAACTTTGCTCTTCTAGTAATCTTTTAATTTTGGAAATATTTATAGCAAAATTTTGGAATTTCTTACACTTTAATGTCACTGTGCTAGATATTCTCTGTTGCCCCCATTAATCTATTTTATGTTTTATGGATTGCATCAGCAAGATCCCTTCCTCTCTAGCTTCTGGTTGGGTTCAGGCAGTGGAAGACTCTAGGAGATCAGAAGAGAACAAGAGAAAGATATCAAAGTATTTATTACCTTACCTCCCTCCGTGTTGGCCTCAGGCTGGCAGTGGTACTACGTTATCCCTTGCTGCTTTAGTGTCCAAGTTCTGAGTATGATTACACTCTCTTTAGTCACCCCTATTGAGTGTTCAAATTCCTGACTGACACAATAGGATATAAAGATTTTACAGGGTGCATGCAATACTTTTTTATGTGGAAAAAACCCTGTTTTCTTCAAGTTGAGTTTATAATATTCTTTAGAAATGTTACCCTTGATAAATATGAAACAGCTGGAAAATTTAATAGAACCTAAATTTATTATATACATGGCCTTCCCTGTTTTCCACTTGCTCAAATATATAGGGGAAAACCCAGCTTACAGTTAGTTCATGAAGTAGCAATGAAAATAATTCTATGGTTGGGGGTCACCACAACATGAGGAACTGTATTAAAAGGGTGGTGGCAGTAGGAAGGTTGAGAACCAGTGTTCTGGATGATCAGAAATTTTCATTTACAGGGTGGTGCCTGTGGCTCAGTGGGTAGGGCGCTGGCCCCATATACTGAAGGTGATGGGTTCGAACGCAGCCCAGGCCAGCTAAAACAGCAGTGGCAACTGCAACAAAAATAGTTGGGCATTGTGGTGGGTGCCTGTAGTCCCAGGTACTCGGGAGGCTGAGGCAAGAGAATTGCCCTAGCCCAAGAGCTGGAGGTTGCTGTGAGCTGTGATGCCACAGCACTCTATCAAGGGCAACAAAGTGACACTCTGTCTCAAAGAAAAAAAAAGAAGTTTTCATTTATAAGAGTAAGTGTTGTGTTTAATGACCTACCATAGCAAAAAGAGTAATTTACTGAAAACAAATTTGTGAAATTCTTGGTATACTTTATGAAAGTTTGAAATTATAAATAGAAAAGAACCATTAAGATATTTTTTAAAACCTGACATTATATATTCGGAACCACATGCTAATTACAATTCTTTGTTACACAGCACCAAACCCCATGATATCTATTGCAAGAATGAAAGCTATGTATTCAGATAAAAGGGGAAAAAATTCTGCTTCACTTATGAAATATTGCCAAAGAAGCAAGTTTTCCCTTGAAAACAAAATATAAATGTCTATGTGAATGCAGTCAAATGTTTTTCCATTTAGAAAACTATCATCATAAGGAGGCTGTACACTTTTTTTGTTTAGAATATTACCTATATCTTGCTGCACCAATATTTCATCTTGAGCATTTCTTTTAATCAATCCTAAATGCAACACAATCATTTTAGAGGTTGCAGACTACAACAGCAAAGATTGACTGTTAAAAAATAAATAAATAAATTTATCTTTTAAAATAAAAATTATTATAAAAGCAGAAATTACAATTGTTAAGGAAATAGAAAAATAAGCCAATTATGATCTGAGTCTTCTATGACACCAAATTTAATAATATAAACACCTGTGTATAAAACAGTTTCAAGAAGTTAATTCTGCCAGCCAGATCCTAACACAGAATTTTCCAATTTTCTCTACTGACTAGTTGTGTGAAAGTGACTCTCATTCCATAGAGACATAGATGAGACTAAACTCTCATCTTGCCGTGATTGGGGGAAATTCTATCTTTCAGTTATCAGTGAACATTTCCTCCCAGGATTGTATTAAGACAAAGTTTCTAGGGCCTTCATTATTGTGGAAGTACCTGGAATTACTTCAAATTATTTGGTCATCTTCTCACATAGATTTGCTGCTGGGTTTCTCTGCAGTACCATCTTCCCTTCCAAACTGGTGATTCTGGTATTTCTTTAATTGCTGTTGGCACTCAAGAATCTGTCCTATTTGTCCTACAAAATACTCTTACTGATTAATTTTGCAACTACTAGTTAAAAACCAGGGTGTAGCCTGTGCTAAATCCCCAAATCATGCTTGGAGGAGCTGAAAGCCAATAAAACTCCAAGAAACTAAATATCTCTTCTGTTGGCCCACAAGTGGGGATTTTATATAAGCACCACTCTGAAGAGTCCAGCCAATCACCTTCAGCTACCTAAATATGCATAGAGCATGCAAAGGGCAGGTTTTTGAGTCAGACGTTTCCCATTCATTCAACAAATATTTATTGATAATCTTACTGTATGCCAAGCATTATTACTAAGACACTGGTAATAACTCAGTACACAAAACAAATAAAAATTTCTGAAAGTAAGAGCAGTATGGGATGAAACCAGACAGGAAATGAGGCCAGGGTTACATTAAGGAACTATGTAGGCCTTTAAACCATAGTAAGAACTTTGACTCTGGGTAAGATATAAAGTTACTAAAAGGTTTTGAACAGAGGAATGTCGTGCCTGATTTTTTTTTTTTTTTTGAGACAGTCTCACTTTGTCACCCTGGGTAGAGTGCCCTTGTGTCATAGCTCACAGCAACCTCAAAACTCTGGGCTAAAGTGATTCTCTTGCCTTAGCCTCCCGAGTAGCTGAAACTACAAGTGTCTGCCATAACACCCAGCTATTTTTAGAGACAGAGTCTTGCTCTGACTCAGGCTGGTCTTGAACTCATGAGCTCAGTCAATACACTGCCCTGGCCTTCCACAGTGCTAGAATTACAGGTATGAGCCACCATACACAGGCCTTCCACAGTGCTAGAATTACAGGTGTGAGCCACCATACACAGACATTTTTAGAAGATCAGGGGAACACAATTATAGGAGGAACTTTATCTAACAAATGCAATCAGTGCAACCTAATTCTTTATACTCTCAATGAATCCCAAACAATAAAAACAACAACAGCAACAAAAAATAAAAAATAAAAGATCACCCTGGCCCTTATGTTGCAACTACATGGGGCCAAACATGCTAACAGGATCAAGGCTATTAGAGTAATCCAAGTAAGATATGACAATGGCTCAGAAGAGAGTTGTAATGGTGAGGTGATAGGAAGTTGGGTTCTGGATGTATTTTGAAAGCAGAGCCAACAGTACTTTGTTAATGGATTGGTTATAGGCACAAGAGAGAGAAGATGTTAAATGACTCTTACATTTTTGACCTGAGCAAATAGAGAATACAGTTGCAGTGATTTGAGATGAAGGAGAGACAGGAGGATCAGGTTTAGGGGAAAAGATGATGAATATGGTTTTGTACATTTCAAATTTGGAATGTCTATTAGACAGTTAAGTGGAGATGTAGGGTAGTTGATTGGCATATGAATTTGGAGTTCAGTGGAGAGGTCAAGGTGGGAGATCAGAAATTCGGAGTCATTATCATAGAGAAATTATTTTGAGCAATGAGACTGGAGTGAGAATAGACAGAAAACAGTTCCAAGGATTGGAAGCTGGGCACTCTAATATTAAGACAAAACTGTATCTCTGTTTGAGTTTAGCTAGGTAGAAGCTCTGAGAACTTTGCTGACCTATTTCACGTTTCTGAACCTTGCTTTGTTATTGTTGCTGCTTTGTTGTTGTTGAAATAGATACAATGGAGATAGCATTGGCTGGTATCTTCTATGATTATTGTGAAGATTAACTGCATTTCTCATTTAAGGTGATTAGTACACTGCTTAGCACTTCGCAAACACGCAGTATATATTAGCTATTATTACTTTTAGAACTAGCATTTGTCTTCCAAAAATGTTGCTGGTTGTCTTAGTGATAATATAATCGCGTAATCAATATAGTAGTAATGCCATTGGTTTATCTAGATACTGGCAAACTAGAACTGTACAGAGCCACCTCCCCATATCTAATCTCTTAAATAAATTATACTTTTAGTAAAAAACCATCTTTTAAAAATCTTGCTAGCTTGGAAGTCTTCCTAAATATTTAATTGAGCTTTAATCTCTTTTGACAATATTTACTTATTTTTATTTCACTGCATAATAAAGAATCTCTTTTAAAAACTTTGAAATTTAGGGTGACTGCTACAAAAATAAAAGCATAGAGGATGGAATTTGAAATCAGGGCACCTTTCTTTAACAAATTTGAGGAATAATTTGGTCTGGAAATTATTACATCCTGTACAAAATGTCTTCTCATTTAAAAAATAAATCTCAGACCAGGCGCAATGGCTCATTCCTATAATCCCAGCACTCAGGGAGTGCTGGATTGCCTGAGGTCACAGGTTTGAGACCAGCCTAAGCAAGAGCAAGACCCCCTGTCTCTAAAAATGGCCAGGTATTGTGGCAAGAGCCTGTAGTCCCAGCTACTCAGGAGGCTGAGGCAGGCGAATCACTTGAGTCCAGAAGTTTGAGGTTGCTATAAGCTGCAACAACATCTCAGCACTCTACCAAGAGCAACTGAGTGAGACTCTGTCTCAAAAAAAAAAAAAAAACCCTTCATTGTGCTAACATAATAAAATATATTCTGATCTCATACTTATAGAAATTTTTTATGAGATTATTTAGAAACTACATTCTGTATTAAAAACAGATATTTCTCAGTGTAACCTGGTTTCTTGTACCCTCCATGAATCCCCAGCAATAAATTTAAAAAAAGAATATAAAAGGAAAAAATAATCCAGTATTAGCATATTTTCAGTATGTAGTTTTTCTTTTTTCTGTATTATTTGAAAGAAATACATAAAACAATAATTGCAAATCTATGTTAATGGACACATAACACTTACATTGGCAGCACCGTACAAACAGCTCAGTAAGGTTTTATAACCTCGGCATATCAGTGTTTCACAGCTGTGTTCGTGTCAATGTGTGGTGGTGTCTTGCTGAATGACACTCATTATTATTGCTGTGTGTTTTGTCTGCCATCAAGAGAACATCAGAGCTTGAATTAGAATAAGAAGCAAGCATTAAATTTCCTGTTAAACTCGGCAAGAGTGCAAGTGAAATCAGAGATATGTTAGTCCAAATTGGCGGAGATAATGCCACGAAGAAAAGGGCAGTGTACACATGGATTAACCATTTTTTTCTGAGTGGAGAGCAAGTGTCACTGAAGAGAAGCCAGGGAGGCCGAGTAACAAGCAGAACTGACAAAAACATTGCAAAAATTCATTGAATTGTGCATCAAAATCATCAACTGTAAGAAGCATAGCAGACCAAGTAAACATTAATAAACAAACAGGAAAATCTTAACTAAAAATCTTGGCATGAGAAAGGCATGGGCAGGCCGGGTATGCTGGCTCACACTTGTAATCCCGGCACTTTGGAAGGCTGAGGTGGGAAGATTGCTTGAGCCCAGGAGTTCAAGAGAAAGGTGTGTGCAAAAATGGTCCCAAAGGAAGCTCACCAATGAACAAAAGCAAAGGAAAGTTGAAGTTTTGGAGAGGCAAGATGATGTTTTGGGTCATGTTATCACCGGTGATGAAACTTGGGTCTATCATCATGACCCTGAATCAAGGCGTTTAAAGTACACAATGGAAATTAGCCAATGCTTCTCCACCAAAACATCTCTGTCAGTCCAAATCAAGAGTCAAGACAATGTTGCTAACATTTTTTGATACTACATATCAGATGGATTGTTCGTTATGAATTTGTACCAAAAGGATAGTTAACCAAGTTCACTATTTGGAAATACTGCAAAGGCTGAATGAAAATGACCTGAACTTTTTGCCAACAACTCGCAGACGGCTCTTGCACTGCATCACAATAGTACACCAGCTCAACAGCATCACAACAGTACACCAGCTCACACAGCACTGTCTCTGAGGGAGTTTTTAGCCTGTAAACAAATAATGGTATTAGAACACCCTTCCTACTCACCTGATCCGACTCCCAATGACTTTTTCTTTCCCTGAAGATAAAGGAAATATTGAAAGACATTTTGATGACATTCAGGACATCATACAACAATAGCTCTGATGGCCACTCCAGAAAAAGAGTTTCAAAATTGCCTTGAAGGGTGGACAACTAGGCTGTAGCATCAGCACATAGCTTCCCAAAGGGAGTACTTTGAAGACAACCATAGTGATATTCAGCAATGAGGTATATGCCACTTTTTTTGGGATGAGTTTGTGAACTCAATTGTCAGACTTTGTATATATAAAATCTAATTTTTAATACTAATGTAGTCAAGGGATAGAGCTATATAGGAACAGAGTTCTGTCTACTCTTGAAGCTAAGTTATTAATTCAAACTAGTTTGCCAACTGTAATACCCAGGTATGTTAGTTTCCTAGGGTTAGGGTGGCAAAAAGCAATAGAAGTTTATAATCTCATGGTTCTGGAGGCTGAAAGTCTGAAATAAAGGTATTGGCAAGGCCATGACCTTGGAGGCTGTGCAGATGAACCTTTCCTTGCCCTTACAATTTCTGGTGGTTGCTAGGAATTTTTGGCATCCCTTGGCCTATAGATGCATCATTCCAATCTCTGCCTCAATCATCATATGGCCTATTCCCTCTGTATATGTGCTTGTTTTCTCTTCTTATAAGGATACCATTCACCACATCAGGGCCCACCCTAACACTAACAACATGACTACATCTTAATAATTACATCTACGAGGACCTTGCTTCCAAAATGGTAACCTTCTGAGGTTCTGGGTGGACATGAATTTTGGGGAGACACTATTCAACCCTATTGCCTTAGTGTACCAAGGCAATCACTAAGAAAATAAATAAAATATGGAGAAAAGGAATTGAGGAGTAAGTCAAAATGACATGCTACAAAAAAAATCAGATGCAAAAGGAGGCAGTAACAGAGGATTTAAGAAAAATGATAAGACATATAGAAAACAAATAGTAAAATGGCAAACTTAAGTTCTTTCATGTCAGCAATTACTTTCAACATAAACGGATTAAACTCTCTAATCAAAGGGCAGAGACTGGCAGAATGCATTTAAAAAAACCAAAATACGACTGAATTAGTCCATTTTGTGCTGCTATCAAGGAAATACCTAAGGCTGGGTAATTCTTAAAGAAAAAAAAAGTATTATTCAGACCACAGTTCTACAGGCTGTCCAAGAAGCAGTGTGTGAGCATCTGCTTCTGGTGAGGGCTTCAGGGAGCTTCCAGTCAGGACAGAAGGCAAAAAGGGATCAGGCATGTCACATGGTGAGAGCAGGAGCAAGAGGTGGGAGGTGGTGCCAGCCTCCTTTAAACAATCAGCTCTTCTGTTAACTAATAAAGCAAGAACACACTCATTATCATGGTGAAGTCACCAAACCATTCCCAAGAGACCCACCTTCATGAACCAAACACCAACACCAGGGATCAAATGTCAACATGCTATTTGTAGGGGCCAAACAATGACTCAACTCTATGCTGTGTATTAGAGACTCACTTTCAATCCAGCAACACAACTTGATTGACAGTGAAGTGTTGGAAAGGATAATCTATACAAATAGTAACCAAACCCAAACAGGGGTGGCTGGGTATTCTAATAGCAAGCAAAATTGATATTAAGTTAAATATTTTTACAAGTGACAAAGAAAGAAATTACAAATTGAGAAAATAAATAACAATTATAGACATATACACACAACTAACGAGAGAGTCCTGACATATAGAAAGCAAAATTGACAGAATTAAAGGAAGAAATAGTTCTACAATAGTTGGAGACTTCACTACCTCACTTTGAATAAAGAATAGAATAATTAGACAGAAGGTCAATAAGGAAATAGAGGACTTGACCAGCTCTATAAATCAAGTAGAACTAACAGGAATATACAGAACATTCCACCTAACGACAGCCATGGATCAGTCTCCAGTACAGACAATGTGCTAGGGCAAAAATAAAGTCTCAATAAATTTTGAAATACTGCACCGTAGAAAGTATTTTCTTTGATCACAATGAAATGAACCTAGAGATCACTAAAAGAAGAAAATTTGAAAAATTCACAAATACATGAAAATTAAACAACACGTTCTTGAACAACCAATGGATCAAGAAGAAATCATAAGGGAAATAATAAAATATTTTGAGATGAATGAAAACAAAAACACAAGATATCAAAACTTAAGGAAGAAAATGAAAGTAGCACTCAGAGAGAAATTTATAGCTATAACAGAGAAGAAGGATCTCAAATCAGTACCTACCTTTCTACCTTCACAAACAAGAAAGAGAAGAACAAACTAAAGCAAGGCTAGCAGCGGATGGGAGAAAAGAATGAAGATCAGAATGGAGAAAAATGAAATGTACAGCAGAACCAAGAAAATTAGAAGTGGTTCTTTGGTAAGATCAATAAAACTCACAGACCTTTAGCTAGACTGATCGAGAAAGAAAGAATCAAATTCCTAAAATCAGAATCGAAAGTGCGACAGTACTATTGACCTCACAGAAATAAAAAATACTTTAAGAGAATAATAGGAACACTTGCACACCCAAAAGTCAGATAACCTAGATCAGCGCTTCTCAACCTGTGGGTCGCAGCCCCTTTGTTCCATTTGTAACAACGCCACATTACGAAGGTTGAGAACCACTGACCTAGATGAAAAAGAAAAATTTCTAGAAACACACAAACTACCAAAAGTGACTGAAAAACGACAACAACAACAGAAAATCCGAATAATCCAGAGTAAGTAACGAGATTAAATCATTAGCAGAAACACCCCAACAAAGAAAAGCCCAAACCAGACAGCTTCACTGGTGAATGCGACCAGACATTTTTTTTTTTTGCTAAATAACTTATTTTAATAAATTCATCCTTAATACAAATGTAAAACAAGATTCCTGCCATTTAAACTATAGGTGCTATAGTTTATTTGAACTTCAAATCTCAACAAGTTATAAACTATTTATAGTTTATTTGAACTTCAAATCTCAACAATAACATGCTAATTTTAAAAAGTTTTCAACTACAAAAGGACCAAATATAATACAGAACAAATGCTTTCTGTAACAATATTAAAAACAAACTTCTTAGCATTCCAAGGCTATCAAAAGTTCTCCACTCCCAATCATTTTTTAAAAATTAAATCATAGCTGTGTACATTAATGCAATCGTGGGGTACAATGTGCTGGTTTTATATACAATTTGAAATATTTTCATCAAACTGGTTAACATAGCCTTCATGGCATTTTCTTAGTTATTGTGTTAAGACATTTATATTCTACATTTAAAAAATTTCACATTTACCCTTGTAAGATGCACCATAGGTGTGGTTCCACCAATTTACCCTCCTTCCACCCATCTTCCCCCCTCCCCTCCCCTTCCTGTCCTCTTTCCCCATATTCCTGGGCTATAATTGGGTTATAGCTTTCATATGAAAGCTATCACTTGGTTTCATAGTAGGGCTGAGTACATTGGATACTTTTTCTTCCATTCTTGAGATACTTTGCTAAGAAGAATATGTTCCAGCTCCATCCATGTAAACATGAAAGAGGTAAAATCTCCATGTTTTTATAAGGCTGCATAATATTCCATCGTGTACATATACCGCAATTTATTAACCCATTTGTGGGTCGATGGGCACTTGGGCTTCTTCCATGACTTAGCAATTATGAATTGGGCATCAGTAAACATTCTGGTACAAATAGCTTTCTTATAATGTGATTTTTGGTCTTGTGGATATATACCTAGTGGAGGAATTGTAGGATCGAATGGCAGGTCTATTTGTCTACTCATGTTTATATTTATTAAAAAAATTTTTTTTAAAACTTTTAATTTAAATGTAATTTGAGTACTTCCAAGCCATTTAAAAATAATTGATACAGATAGTAGGTTCATGGTTTGGGTAGAAGAAATCATGTCACAAAGTTGTAATGTCCTAACTGGATTTTTAGACCACAAAACAAAGGAGGAAAATCTAAAATCATTTAATACTTTTTCTTGTTTCTTGTTTATTTATTTATTTATTTATTTTGCAGTTTTTGGCCTGGGCTGGCTTTGAACCTGCCACCTCCAGCATATGGGGCCGGCACCCGACCCCTTTGAGCCACAGGCACCGCCCTCTTGTTTATTGTTTTACCAATAAAGAACCAGATTTAATGTCATAATTCTTCATTCAAATGGACTAGCATATGAGGTTTCTGTTCTCTGTTAATGGCTAACTAGTTATTATCAAATGCCCAAGGACAATTCTCCTTACAGCTGAGCATTTTTACTTGACAGTAATTAATTTTCCTTTAAAATAAAATTAGTAACGTATGTACTTCCAGACTAAAATATAACCATGTGCAAACTGCTAAAAGAAATTCAACTAGAAAACTACGAAAATAACCAATAAAGAAGACAGAGGGAAAATTTTTAAATTGAGATAATGCCTCTCTTTGAATTATTAAGATACCTACTACCAATATATTCAGAACATGAGAAATGCTGAGAAGAACGATTTCTCCTGCAGTTAAAACAAATGTGTTTTAGGATAGAGAAAAAAAAAATAAGCTAAGTTCCTCAAACGAAAATTACAAAACATGGGATTAGTAATTTATTAAAAGTTACACCCTTGATTTTCTTTTGAGGAAAAAAACCAGTAGACTGTTAAAACAAGGGCATGAGAAAGACTTCAGATTGAGACCCATACTCAGGTTCTCAATGAAAAACATTGCAAGTAATAACATTTCAGATATTTTCCATTTAATACGGGAAAAATACACATTGTTTATATCTGAAATACAAACTAGCAATTTATTTTGCTTTATAATATAAAGTGTTTTAGGAAGAGTTTATTTTTCTCAGTGTTCAAAATTAAATAGGAATTATTTTTCACACCTAGCAGTTATAACGGTAATATGAAGTCAAAATTTAATTCTACTGAACTAAAGCTCAAATAGATTCAGTTAAAAAAACATGTATGAAAAAAACCTAAAGTTTTAAAAAGTTTAAAATTTTTGTTATTTGCAAGGATAGGTTTAGCTTTTCTAACATTTAAAAAATTCTAGCGGCGTCCTATCAGTACAAAACTATTCAAATAATGACAACAGAATCTTTTATATCAGAAAAACAAATTCACATGATACACTCCTAATATTCATGAATTACAATCCAGAAAGTGGAAGTCTCCCTGAAACAGAAAGTCTTCCTTTTTGTCACCTCTGTTCCTTAATACAATCTTTATTTCTCATTATTTATATTATCGTAATCTGACAGGTAGATAAGAAAAAAAAATTTTGCCTTCTAGAGCTTATCAAGTAAATGTATTCAGTCTTCTTAGCCTGTTTCTTTTTAACCTTATCTGAAGTATCATCTACAGGTTTGGAGGCCAATGACCCAGTGCTACTGTTAAGATGATTTTGTTACACTTCTCTTTTCACATGATGGAAGCTGCTGCTGCTAGCCAAACATATCCTCAAAAGGAGCAAAAGTCATAGTAGAAGTTTGTGTAATTATCATGCTTACTTTTGTGGCCACCATAAAAATGGTATAAAGGAACGTAAGATTATGCTTTGATATTGCCAGATGCTTGGTGTACTGGAACGTGAAGATAAGTGACTCCAGCGGGGTTTCTTGGAAGGGTAGGACATCTTCAGCTATTCATGACCTTCTGGTTTCCAATCTTCTTTTACCAACCTCTCAAAATTTGTGATGTGGTACCACCTGCACCGCGGGCCCATCCCGTAGCCATCACGGCCAGCCAGCCCTTTCTGGAACAGCTATTACCATGTGACTCTACCTATTATTTTCCAAGCTCTGGTCACTTCCTTCATTCCTACAGCCAGAAGTTAGACAGGTAAAGATGAATAGCCCTGGGAAACCAGGTCGCATGGACACAAAAAAGTAATATTCCAGACTGAAGATGCCAGTAACATTAGTGTGCTTTGCAAGAAACCTCAATGGAGGCTCTGCAAGCCGTATACAGATAAAATTCCGCCACCAAAGCAGTGGAGCAGAGCAGGAAGAAGCCAGCTTGAAAACGGATTCTTCCATGCCACTGCCACTGGTCCGGGCTGATGCTTCAGACCCATCACAGACACTAGATAGTGGGCAATGTCAAAAAAGGGGAACATGAACGTGTGGGGGAAGGCCAGAGCCAGCTCATCCCACTGAGACGCCATAGGTCAAAGCTGCCACGGGGGGGTTACCAGCATGAGCGGTGAGGGGTGGAGGAGGGGACGCAGCCGAATTCCACCAGACATTTAAAGAATCAATGCCAATCTTCCTCAAACTCTTCCAAAAGACAGGCGCAGACTTGAACACTGCTATCTCATCCCATGAAGCTAGGGTTACCGATGGCAGATAAAGATGTAAGAATAGGTATTCGGATCAATATCCCTTCTGAATATGCATGCAGAAATAATCAACAAAATACCAGCAAACCACATGCAACCACATGTCAAAAGGATCATACACCACGACCAAATGGAGTTTTTGCCAGGAATGCAAAGGTGAGACAACAAACAAAAACAACCACGACTTGGACTCTACCTAACAAATGCAAACAATGTAACCTAATCATTTATACCCTCATATTATTCCGAAATTTAAAAAAGTCAGTGTAATGTACCACCATGATAGAATAAAGGAAAAAACAAAAACCATAATCATCTTTATTAATGAAGAAAAAACATTAGACAAAATCCAACAGCCTTTCATGGTAAAAGTTTTCATTGAACTCAGAATAAAAGGGAATTCCCTCAACATAATAAAAATGATGTGTGAAAAAACTGAGCCCTAACAGGAAAAACCAATTACCAAAGACTGAAAATTTTTTCCTTCAAGATTAAGAACAAGACAAGGAGGCCTGATTTTGCCATTTCTATTCAACATTGTACTAGAATTTCCGGCCACAGTAATGAGGCAACAAAAAGGAAAAATAAAAAGGCTCGCAATTGGAAAGGAAAACAGTAAAATCATCTGTTTGCAGATGACACAGTCTCTCATATAGAAAACAAAGAATCCACACACACACAAAAAATCCCCTATAGCTAACAAATGAATTCAGCAAAGTTAGATACAAGATCAACACACAAAAGTCAGTTGTCCCACATTGATATGAGATGTCTTTCCATTTACTTAGGTCTTCTTGAATTTAATTCAGCAATATTTTGCAGTTTTCAGTGTACAAGTCTTGTAACTCCTTGGTTCTTTAATCCTGAGTGTTTTAACCTTTTTAAATGCTGTTGTAAACGGCATCATTTCTTTTTCATCATTGTTTTTTTGTTGTTGTTCATACAGCTCTTCAGACTGTTGCTAGTGTCCATAGAAGACTTGATGTTGTTGATGGCGGTACTCCCCAGAGTGAGAATCAATGTCGTCTCTAGCAAAATCCCTTTGGCTTTTATTAGAAATGGAAAATCTGACCCTAAAATTTATGCGAAATTCTAAGGGACCCCAAGTAACCAAAATAATATTGAGAAAAAAAAAGAACAGAGTGGGCAGACTCATATTTCCTGAATTCAAAAATTTACTGCAATTTGATAAAAGCCATTCTCACTGCAGTTGGGTGATACCTCACTGTGGTTGTGATTTCCCTGGTGATTAGAGACTCTGAGCACTTTTTCACAGATTTCTTGGCTGTTGGTCTATCTGCTTTTGAAAAGCTTCTGTTCGTGTCTCTTGCCCATTTTTTAATGACGTTGTTTGATTTTTTTCTTGCTGATTTGCTTGAGTTCTTTATACATTTTGGTTATCAGGATGTACTCACCATTAAACTGGAACTAATTGAACAACACCCTTGCATGCATTTGGTAGTAAAACTCAACCAACAGTAAGCAGGTGGGAAGGGGCAGAAGGGAAGGAGTAAATTCACATCTAATGGGTACAATGCACACTATCCAAGTGATGGACACAGTTATAACTTGGGCCCAATCTGTACAAAAACTTTCATGTAACCAACAGTTGTACCCCCATAATATTCTGAAATTGAAAAAAAAATCTTACTGTAAGACTACTATATTCAAAACAGTACAGTATTGGCACAAGTACAATAGTCTATAGGCATTTGATCTATATATCAATACATTTTTAGATTAGAATTGAGAGTCCAAAAATAAATCCATATATCTATAGTCAATTGGTTTTTTAAGAAGGGTCCCGGGAGCATTCAATGGAGGAAAGAATAATCTCTTCAAAAATGGTGCTGGGACATCCACATGCAAAAGAATGAAAATGGACCCTTATCTCTCACCACGTACAAAAATTAACTCAGAGTGAATCAAAGACCTATATGTAAGAGCTATAACTATAAAAACTCTTAGAAGAATACACAGGAGTAAATCTTGATAATCTTGGATTTGGAATGGTTTCTTAGATGTGAAACCCAAAGCTTAAGCAATGAAAGAAAATGTGGAAAAAATTGGACTGGAACAAAATTAAAAACTTTTGTACATCAATGGATGCTATCAAAAAGGTGATAATACATTTCACAACATGGGAAAAAATATTTGCAAATCATGTATCTGATGGGGTCTAGTATCCACAATACATAAAGAACTCTTACAACTCATTGAAAAAAGATAACTCAATCAAAACATGAGCAAAGAACTTAAATACACATTTTTCTAAAGAAGATATGCCAAAAAAGCACATGAAAAGATACTCCACATCATTGTCATTAGATAAATACAAGTCAAAACTATAGTAAGATGCCACTCATACCTACTAGAATGAAAGAATGAATGAATGAAATACTGAGATGGTTCTAGGGTCTGAAGCTCACAAGTACAAACCATATGGCTTAGAGCTTTTTGATATAACCAAGAGCAGGCATATCATTCTTACTTGAGATCTTTGACCAGCAATCTCCACAAAAACAGAATTAACTGCTGAGCCTAGTGGTCTGCGGAAACATGAGGTAAAGGAAGTGTTTTCCCAACATTTTCTGTACTCAGGAGAAACTAAACAGCTGTGTGTGTGTTTTGGCCAATTAAACACAGTATCACGGAATTTCTCCTTTAAGATCACTGAGTCTAATTTCTTCATCTTATCATCAAGGGAAGTGAGGCACAGAGATCAAGTGACTTGAGCGGGGTCACCAAGAACTGAGTCTAGAGCCCTGGTCTCTTGTGACACGCCAGTAGAAAATGCGTTAATTGTGAGGATGTGACCATTGTTGGGGTATGAACCAAGTGTACCAGCAGCAATAGGCCAAAGGTTTGGGATGGTCCCACTCAAGGAGGCCTCAAAATTCTGGGACAAGTGAGAGAACAATGATTCCAGAAGGCTGGGGTGCTGTGTTCTCATCAAACACTAGCCCACCCCATGTCTGGTCCCACTGATAGAAACCTAATTCATAGATACAGCTTCATGAGGAGCTCAGGGAGATAATCCCATTAAATGCAGTGAAGAGTCAGAAAGGGGGGTGGGGGACAATCTATAGCAGGCAATAGCTGCTCTCAAAGGAATCTGCTGTGTTCAATATCAGAGGATGCACTAGAAGTAGGGCTGAGCAGAGCATGATGAATGGATTCATTTACAGTTCAAGAAACAATAAGACTTCTTTGACAGGGTGCTTAAATTCTGAATTCCCAATTGAGTCAGGAGGAGGCCAAACGAAGCTGGGCAAGCCTAGCTAGGCAGCTTGGCCTTTAAGGAAGTAGTTGAGACAGCTCAGAGACCCATTCTCTCCTCCAAAGGAGGGGATCTTGAGTGCCCGGAGATTTCGTTATTAAGATGAGGTCCCCTTCCATTGCCCCCTACCCTGCTTTCTGGTGTAGGAAACAATCCTTAAAAGGCACAAAAATGATGCCTAGGGGAGGACCTTAAATTGAGGCAAGGAGTCCTTGTACCCAGCTTTAGCTTTGCCACAAATGCCTTTTGACGTTGACTAGATCACACCACCTTTTTGTGTTTGTGTCCCCATTTATACAATGAAGGGTCAGGAATGAATGATTTTGTGTCTTCCATCCTTGACATTTTGTATAACTCAAGCAGTGTATCCTGGAATAAGTGCTTTTCCCCCACTGGCCTGAAAGTCCTAGCTGCCAAATGATTAGGCATCTGGGGTCTGGTCCCACTCTAGAGCATGATGGGAGGTGGGCCGGAGGATCCCTGAAAGGAATGCAGGGTCCAAGGTGACTTCCCACCCAGATGTTCTCCAAAGATAGCCCTCTCTTTTACCTTTACCACCCAAATTCAAACTCTTTGTCCTCCTTTTATAAGAAAGCAACCAAACCAAAGTTGCTCCCTCTAAGGTATGAATGGCTTATTCATTTCATTCTATTAATCCGTTGCATACAGGAGATACTCCATGCACATCTGTGGATGAAGAAAGCAATCTGGCTCAATTTGCTCTAAGGCGTGTGGAACTCTCAGGGTTCACCCTTTAAAGAGCTTTGTCTTTTCCCCTAAATATAGAGCTGTTAAGACAGGCTTCAGAGTCTGTAAATGCCTTATGTAGATGTGTTTACATAAATATGTATTTCTGGGAAGAGGGACTATAGCTTTACCTGATTCTCAAAGAGAAAAATGTGTTCTCTTCTGCTGCTCCCAAGCCCGAAGGTTGGGACCCATCACCCTTCAACTCATGAGCACAGGCAGACCTCAGCAGAGCAACGGAGGCACAGGGGATGGAGCACTGGATGGCTTAGACTGAGGATGTGAATGGCTGAAGTATGGCAAGACCCCAGGCTTAACTGCTGGGTCAGGAACAGAAGGAAGAAGATCCCCAAGTGTTTAGGACCCCTCTTCTCTATTAGAGATGAATTGTTCTATGTCTTTAACCTCTTCCCACCTGGGAGGCTCTCGAAGGCAGGGACTATGTCTGCATTCCCAGCCTGCATTGACAAGCTTCTCACAGGTAGCTGGTGTTGATCTGAATTGACCTGAACTTGAAGCTTGAAACTTACCCTCCTGAGTCTGACCTGACAAACTCTTACTATCCTGGAGGACCCATACCAGATTTCTTGAGCAACTAAAATGCCAAGTAAATTCTTAGCTTTGTTTCAAGCCCTGGACTTCCCTGGGGCTGAAAAGCTGGGGAGAAAAGACGGCACCAAACAAAAGGATACTAAACAAAGGAGGAGCCATCATAGAAGGTATAGTGCAACTTGAAGGTCTTCCTGGTCATCTTCCACTCTTGAGATTGCCGGTTGGAGTGCAAATGCTGGATGGAAGACTGGTGAGGGGTGGAGATGGAAGCCTGAGCTCCTGCTACATGAGAGTCGCCTTTGTTGGCCAACATCAGATGAGAGGGTATCTTTGCCTTGTAGTTGCGTAAGACCATGGGGCAAGAGATATTCTTCCATTTCCCTGAGGCTCTTTCAACTTCTCTGCAGGGAAGGAGACCAATATATCATCTAGCCACTTGGCTCTCACTCACCAAGAGTCTCCTTGAAAGTCGTATTTTTTTAGGTGCCCACACAAAAGAAAAACACAATTAAACTCAAGTGGGGAGGAAGGTGGAGAGGGGAGGTGGGAGGGAATTGGTGTGCTCTCACTTAAAGGCACAATAAGGCTCTCACCTAAGGATACCTGGCACAGCTCCTGAGTGAGGGGCACAACTACAACTTGCACTTTATGTAACCAACTCAAACAATGCAACCTAATCATCTGTACCCTCACATTAATCTAAAAATTTTTTTTTAGAAAGTAGTATTTTTAGGAAAAAACCACCTTAGTGTGGGTTAAGGACCTATGGAACGGGACTGGAGGGGTGGGGGAGCTGGAGACTTTGCTTACTCCAGTCCTGGGGCTACAGGCGAAAAGAGCTTCCTTCCAGAATGTCGCAGTGAGGTGGCAAACTGGGTAGCTGTCCAGCAAGCCCCAGCAGACATATATGACTTTGGTATGATGTGTGAATGGGAGTTTATTCCTTTATGGCCCATGATTTGGGCCCTCAGACATGTGGTGAATAACTTGCTAGGCCTTGTGAGATGGACCCACAGAATCATAAATACTACTCATCACCCATATTGATTTTTTTTTATTGTCTTGGGAGGTTTTTGTTTGTTTGTAGAAGAATATTTCACAAATTACGTTAAGAAATAAGCACTCAGGGTCCAAAGGCAGTGAACTATAAGGAGCCGTGCCAAGGGGTGTCCTAAGTGAGGTGCTGCGGAGGCGGAGAGCATCCCCCACAGGGACTGTGGGGGGCGGCTCAGGCCAACAGTGCTGCATGAACTCAGTCAATTCCTTACCTGTGCACCTGCTTGAGCTGCCTCAATCTCTCCATCCACAAAATGGAAATCAATTTCATCCTTCCTTTTATGGTTGGAGTGGGGTTGTAGGGAGGCTAGTGAATGGGGAAGGTCCGGAGATGTGGGGATGTATGTGTGTATGCATGTGAGCGGTCCCACAACTGTGGCTGTCTTGAGAGGAGGGGTAGCCACCCATTTCCAGGACTGTCCCCTCACGCACACATAGGAGCTCCCAGCCAGGGCCAGGCTTTCTGAGACACCGGCCACCTGCCCCAACCACAGAGGTGCTCACATGTGGCGACACAACTCCTGCAGCTTCTCCCGGGCCTCGGGGCAGGGGTCACTGAGTTCAGTGCTGTCCACAGAGGTCCCTGCTCCTCGCAGGGTGGGTGGTGTGCTGGCATCATCTGCGATTTTTGCTTTGCCTATAGTTGGAGGCCAAGAGGTTAGGTGGGGGTTTCTGTAGACATCACCTTCACCTGGGGTGAGGGGGCTGGGAAGAGCATGAGAGCAGCAACCCCTAAGAGTCAGAATAACTGAAGGGATCATTGATGTTCCCCAGGGCCAAGAATCAGGGGCTAGTCACTTATCAGAGACATAACACTGCAAGTCAACCAATAAATGCATGTCAGGGACCACCATGTGCAAAACGATGAGACTGGTCATGTCTCCTGGGTCCTAGGCGGGGAGAGCACTGTCAAGGCTGAGCTGCCCTTCATGCTGAAGTGGGTCTTTATTTATTTATTTTTTTTGAAACAGAGTCCCATTCTTTCACCCTGGGTAGAGTGCCATGGTGTCATCCTGTGGTATTTATTTCCATGGGTCCCCTCCATGGCAAGTGTCAGGTGGTTTGAGGATGTGGTGGTGTGGAGTTGCAGAGGTGATCCTCCCCAGCTGACAGTTCCATCTACTTGGTCACTTGTGCCAGGTCTTGTGTGCACCAAGCCTCTGCCTCCCACACAGCAGGACCCTTGTTATTTACAGGCTCAATTTGGCCTTGGACTCAGGATGAAACCTGCCTCTGGGTGAGGGGCTCCTCACAAAGGAGCCTTATTCACTGCTGGCCAAGTCTGAGAGTTTCTGGCTGACACTTAGGTACCATCTCTGGTATCTGACATCTGAGCAGTTCCTGCACCCTTTCCATACTCCTCTTGCCACCAGGGACCAGGGACGGAGGCCCACCTAGGACATCTGCTGGCTTGGACACCCACATCTGGGCTGCCCCAGGATGCCTTTG
>CAUYRH010141167.1:0-21320 GCA_963574655.1 Perodicticus potto
GGCGCCTGTGGTCCCAGCTACTTGGGAGGCGGAGGCAGGAGACTCGCTTGAGCCCAGGAATTGGAGGTTGCTGTGAGCTGTGACGCCACGGCACTCTATCCAGGGTGACAGCTTGAGGCTCTGTCTCAAAAAAAAAAAAAAAAAAAAAAAGAAAAATAATGGTCAGTGCATTTTTTTTTGTTGTTGTTGTTTTGAGAGAGAGTCTCACTATGTTGCCCTCGATAGAGTGCTGTGGCATAACAGCTCACAGCAACCTCAAATTCTTAGGCTTAAGTGATTCTCTTGCCTCAGCCTCCCGAGTAGGTGGGACTACAGGCACCCACCACAACGCCTATCTATTTTTTTGTTGCAATTGTCATTGTTGTTTTAGCTGACCTGGACCAGGTTTGAACCCGCCAGCCTTGGTGTATGTGGCCAGCACCCTACCTTCTGAGCTATGGGCGCCGCCAATGATCAATACATTTTAAAAGTTTTTTGAAAAATAGAGCTATTTAATTATCAACTTTTCTATTTCTTCACATAAGGTATAATCAGCTGTAGTGCTTAAAATATCAGGTGTATTTTTGTTTTAGAAGCTATTCTGTGCTAGAATAGCTGTGCTATTGCTCTTTTTGGTACTAGAAATACTTAAAATAATGTTTATTGTAACTTAGTATTATTATTGAAATGAATACCCTTACATTGATACTTTGTTGCAACTGCAGTATGCTGACTTTGTAGCTTTCTGATATACATTTTTGTGCTGGTCACATTACTTATCTTGGTGAATATATTTTTGGTTTGATAACCTCACTTCCTAATGTCCATATCCATTGTTAAGTGTGCTTCAATGTTAAAATGTTTCCATTGTAAGAGGAAGCTAATCCAGGTTAACATTTTTTTGGCTACAGTTTACAGTTTTAATCAAGTAATACTTCTCAATAATTATGTCATCTAGTTAGGGCAATCTTGGAGGACAGTAGTGATTGTGGACTCGATGGTGCTTCTGTGTGCTTTCATCAGAGAAAGGGGCACTGTGTAGTTTGGTGGTGATGTTACTGCACAAATTAAGTTCTGAGTTAGCCTTCCTTGGGTAGTAGAAAACAGTAATCAGATAGATTAGGCTTTAGAATCCATGAAAATGATAATTACTATGGAAACTTTGTCCCACTTTTTGTAAATATGTAACAGAAAAGCAACAATTGCCTAAGCAAATTTACATTACAGCTTGTTCGAAGAATTAAGAAAGGAGAAAGATTTGTTTGCCCAGCAGAAGTCCAAGCTTTTGGCAGTCATCAGTCTTTTGAAGAATACCATTTTATCTTGACCTTTCTTTGGGATTCACTGCTGACTGAGCTGTATAAAACGGCTCTCAGGGTTCTTCTCTGGGTAAGGGTTTTTATTAGGAAGAATCACTTGGTAGATGTTAGCACACTTTTGAAAGCTCTAGTCTGCTCTTCACTTAAATTAAAGGGGGGAGTATTTTAATTAGTTCAGTAGCACATAATTGAGTGCCCATCTGTGAAAGATACTGCATCTGTTCTCTGGGGAAGACCAAGATAAGTAAGATAGTTTTTCTTCCCTTAAAGAGCTGCCTTCTTGTAGGGGAAATCAGACCTGGGCGTCATAATAATACAGTGATGAGGCCCAACAGAATCCTCTGGGGGTTTAGATGAGGGAAAGACCCATTTCCTCAGTGAAAGAGGGGTGTGCCGGTTTCATGTGGAGGCTGGCATTCAGGTATTGTCTTGGTAGGGGAGTTCAGGACCTATGAAAGTTCTTCAGAATGAGTCATATGTGTGTCTGGAGAATAACAACTTTAGATTGCTGCAGTGTCTAGCATGGAACAGTAAATAATAAAGTGAGCATTTACTGAATGCTTAACTTGTGCTAATTATCTTAAGTGTTCCTTGTGTTATAATTATTTCCTTTTAATAATGACATAGTAACCCTGTGTGTGTTGGGGGGGAGTACTGTTATCATTCCCATTCTCCAGATGACGATACTGAGGCACAGGGAGACTAAGACTTGTCTGCGGTTACATAGTGGGATTTGACCCCTGGCTGGTCCCAGAGGGTCCACTCTTCCTTGCCAGGAAATGCAGTGAAGCTGGGTGGGGGGTTTGTTCATGTAGGGCCTCAAATGTCCAGATGAATAATTGACTATATTGGAAGATTTTTTAAAAATGGTTCTGTGTGAGGGTTTTAATAAGCACATTCTCTCATTGCTCTTAATCTACCACGCTTTACTCCCCTTGAATCACGACTGTTCCGTGTTTCCTGGTGAATTTCTCTTCAGTTCTTCACTCTTCTGTTCCCTTTTCTATGGGGCTCTTTTGAATCACCCAGGAAGAAGGGCCTCCTGTGGGCCGGCTCCCACAGAACACTGCCAGTACCTTTGACAGCATTCATTAGGTGGAAGGGGCCTTGTTTCCTTGTTTTTATTCTCAGCCAGACTGTGAATTCCTTGTATTTGTACCCCTGGTGTTAGGCACATCTTTGTTGCTGAATAAAGATCAGATAAATCTTAGTGGAATGAAAGGAGGGTGGTGAGTTTTCAGATGTCAGGCTGACTTCTTCCTCAATTTCTTTCTGTGTTGCAGGCGTTTAAAATCCCTAGACATTAGAGAAAAATAAGTGATGCTCTAATCCTTTGGTCGGTCAGGGTTCCTGTGAGAATGAAGGAGGGAGATTATTCTAGGCTTTTGTGGGCGTGGGCATGGGAGTAGACATCACATGTGAGTTGACGGATGGGGCATGCCCAGCTGAGAGTGGCACAAGGGGCGGACAGTGATGAGCCAGACGTGAAACGACCCCATCCCTCTTATTTTTTTTTTTTTTTTTGCGGTTTTTGGATGGGGCTGGGTTTGAACTTGCCACCACCAGTGTACGGAGTCGGTGCCCTACTCCTTTGGGCCACAGGTGCCGCCCAACACTGTCTGTCTTAAAACTGGAACCTCTAGGCCAATGTTTTCAACCTTTTTTATTTCATGGCACACTTGAACCTATAGTTAAACTTTTGTGGCACACTTAAATTACGTTGCTCAATTTAAAAAAAAGACATACACACAAAAAGAATATACTTACTGTGCTTTGAATGTCTTTTAAAAATAATTAATGATGTTTAAAAATGTTTGTGGCCCACCTAAGATCCTTTCACGGCACACTGGTTGAAAATCACTGCTCTAGTTTTGCCTACAACACCCAGTTGAGCAGCCGTTCTGAACCTGTGGGTCGTGACCCCTTTGTAACAATGAAAATACATCCTGCATATTTACATTACGATTCATAAAGTAGCAAAATTACAGTTATGAAGTAGCAATGAAAATAATTGTGTGGTTGGGGTCACCGCGACATGAGAAACTGTATTAAAGGGTTGCGGCGTTAGGAAGGTTGAGAACCACTGCAGTGGAGCCTTTTATGACACGGAGAACCTCTCAAACGCTTTAATTTCTTTGTTATAAGCTGGAAAGATTTAAGAGCCAACAAAACATTTGCCATGTTGTCATTTGAATTAAAGGTAAATTCTTAACACATAGAATATACAACTCAAATGCTCACCATGCCTTTTCGTGGTAAATTGCTATTGAAAAATAGGTCCATTTGGTCAAAATTAACTGCCAGGTAATCTTTAAAATCTTAAACTCACAAGTAACCTCAATTTAACTGGTGTGCCTTTTGTAGTCAGCCTGACTTGAGTTTCCTTTGACTGTCTGCCTTAGATCAGTAGGGACTTTGGGCATTGCCATAATGGACTTGTGTTGTTTAATTCAGCTTTTTGCTTTTTATCTAGAAGCACTCTGACTGTAATGTGGAGAATGAAAGGCATCGCAGAGAGGCAGGGTTAATCGGCCTTGCAGAGAGGACAGCGATAAAGGACTCTCACAGTACAGGAGAATGTTAGGGTCCAGGAGAGGGTGTCATTGTTAAGAAACATCTTTCAACAATTGAAAGCCTTTTAAAGAGCTTTTGAGGCACAACCCAACTTACTAAAAAACGGTGCCTTGAAACTATGATGCCCAGAAGTAAAAGCTTTCCCCCTCAGAAATTCAGGGTAAAATCGGTCCTGTTCTAGAAGCACTCACCAGGGGACAGTGACGCTTCCCCAGCATGGTCACAGTCCTGGCTCACAGTTTGACTGACTGATTATTCAAGGGACCATGAGCCCTGCCTTTGGAGTAGGCAGGTGTGGGTTCTGCTCCATCTCAGGCCTCTCTCTGCTCACAGCTGCTGTCGGTTAGTTCTTCTTTGCTACTGATAATTGAAGGTTTTAGTGCTGTAGGTGTTGAAACACAGTAAGCATCTGTATATTTAAGCATTGCTAGTTGCAATATTAAGAGAAAGTTGAAAGAAAGAGATGAAGTTAGTTTTAATAATGTATTTTATTTAACCCACTATATATGACGTATTAACATCTCAACATGTAAACAATATTAAAAAAGTACAGTGATACTTTACATTCTTTTATTCACTGTAACTCCTCAAAATCTGGCGTATATTTTATTTTTATAGTATATCTCAGTTTGGACTAGTGCTATTTCAAATGCTTAGTAGCCACGTGAGACCACTTCCTGCAGTAAAGGACGATCCGGTAACCGTATCTGGTGTATAGTCAAAGCACAGTGAGTACCTGTTAAATGACGGCAGGAAGAAACAGAGAGAGAGCAAAGAGAGGAATCGAAGAAGAAAATGGTTAAAACTTCAAAGATGAATAAACAGAGGAGCACTGTTTTACTTACCTTGGGGTGTCCTGGCAGTTTCTACCTAAAACAGTTGAATGATGCTTTACACTTTGATTTTACAATTGTTTTCAAATGGATGACCTCACTGCTACGTGCCTTCAGTATTGATTTAGACAGGCCACGTTTTACTGGTTTGGGTGGTAGGCGGAGACTTAGGTGAAATGAGTGAGTGGTAAACGTGAGTCTTTGAGTCTTAGTCCAGTACTTTCTCCTCACCACTGTGCATTTTCTCACCGGCGTGTGTGAGGTGCCCGTCTTCCCCGTGCATAGTAACTGGGTGTTAGTTATGGATAGATAGGAAGAGAGCAAGTGAATGTCATTTAATACAGAGCAGTTTAGAAACAGTTGGCGGCTCGGCGCCTGTGGCTTAATGGGCTAAGGCGCCAGCCACGTACACCTGAGCTGGTGGGTTCGAATCCAGCCCGGGCCGCCAAACAACAATGATGGCTGCAACCAAAAAATGGCCAGGCGTTGTGGCGGGCGCCTGTAGTCCCGGCTACATGGGAGGCGGAGGCAGGAGACTCGCTTGAGCCCAGGAATTGGAGGTTGCTGTGAGCTGTGATGCCAGGGCACTGTATCCAGGGTGACAGCTTGAGGCTCTGTCTCAAAAAAAGAAACACTTGGCTAAAGGTGAGACCTAAAGTCTGTCTGTAATTCAGGAATCAAAGATGTGGTTACTAAAACCAAGAAAGTTGGGTGTGTGGCTTCTGTTGGCATTAGGAAATTCTGAATTTCAGAAGGCACATAAAATTTCGGTGAGTGAAAGACTTTATGAAAAGGTGTCCTGTGTGTGTTTCCAAATGTTCTCCTGGGTAACCATTTCCACTCCACTGACAGAAATTCCGCTGTTCTCCAGCAGGAACGTGTCATGATTTCTGTTTGTAGTTCATGGAGAAGTGTCTTTTCTCTTACACAGAGGGGATATACTTAACCAGCATCGTCACCCTTTACTGCTGAAGTTATTGGATTTTGTGGCTTTTTTGTTTCTTGAGCCATTAAAGTGGTTGGTGTTATTGTGCTTAACATGTACAATAAAAACCTAAAGCAGATATTCCTGGGTGATTCAGTCTGTTGTGGCTGAAGTGTTAAAGATGAATCAAAGTTAATTTCTAGAGTATCAGTATAATAATGAAAACATTGCATTTCATCATCCTTCTGGGTGGAAGCCAGCACAGATCATTCTGCAGAGTCAAGGTGTGTTAATGAGATACCAGTGGACAGAACATATTCCACAAGGTTTTTGAAAATTTGAATTTGTGAGAAACAATTCTAGTTTGCAGAAAATGGCATTTATAGAGAAAAAGATAGGCCTAAAATATAATTTTAAGCTTTTCTTGTGTCAGTACATATTGCAGAATATTTTGTTCACTATTGCTTATTGTAGGATAATGAACTAGGCATGACTTCTTCAAAGTCATGCAGAAGTTATTCAGGTTTTTGTTATACTGCTATCCACTGCTTAGATTTTAATTGCCTCAAGCAATAAACAGAAAGGTTAATTCTGATTTCTCCTGTGTATGTGGGAGATGGTTCACAAGGAGTTACCTACAAAACCACGAGAATGTCATTATTCACTGTGTGCACTATGGATTGAACAGTGGATAGCTCCTACATGGATGTAGCTTTTTTTTTCACAGCCTGGGAAATGCTGTGAATTCATAGGAGTGGAACTTTAAAGTAGCTGAAACTTTAACCTTCCTGTGCCAAATTTCAGATGCTAGAAGCCCTTTGGGGCCTGCACAGTCAGACCTGCTCTCCTTTCCTAATAGGATCTTAGAGTCTGCATGGATTGGGGGGCAGAAGGGACAGAAGGGGCAGAAGGGGCAGAAGCCTTCCCTGCAGAAGATGGAAGGAGTTTACCTAACACTCGATTGCATAAGTGGCTTTCTGAACGTCTCCAACGGTGAATCTCAGCCCTTTCTGAGCATCAGAATCACCTGTGGAGCTTCAGGACTTTAAAGCCACCCAGATCCATGTGTTTATTACTATTGACTTTGGATAAATCTCTAGAAAGATTTGATTGTTTCAGAGATAGGAAGACTTGGTAAAGAGCGACATAGGGCTGGCCCCTTTGCAGGAAGGTCTGAAGGGAACAAGCCCCTAAGAGCTGGGAGGGCAGTGGTTACAGGAGAGAAGAGGGACAAATAGGCCAGCACTTAGGGCATGTAGGAGGAAGGGAGACCAGCTGTCCAGGAATCTGTCTAATGGCTCCATGGATTATGGGTTTGCCTGTCTGGAAACAGCATTTCTTCATATTTTATGTATTTCCTCTTTGCCATTCTTTGTTTGAATAAAGAAGAGAGATGATTGATGATCATTGCTTAGAGACCCTTTTACTTCTGTTTGAACTGTTTTGAAGGTAACCATTTGTAGAAAATCAGACCTCTATTTAAGTTGGCAGTTTTTCCACTCCTTTTTTTTTATATTTCATGTAGTCTTGGACATAGAAGCTTCCTTTAAACTCCCATTTCTGATTTCTGATAGATTGCAGGGACGAGTGAGGTGAAATTCAGGGATAATGAGTGTGTCTCTTCATTTATTTGGTAATGGACAGTGTTTTGTGTCACAGTTCTCAACCTGTTAATCAGTAGACTGGTGTATATAGTGATTCAGGTAATGGGCTTGTGTTCCTGTTCTTAACATTTAATGGAGATAAGTTGTCGGAAGCACTCCCTTTCTGCCGGTTGATGTGCTAACTGCACTGTGGCCTGGTCATGGGTGTGTCTCATCATTTGAAGGGCTCAGATGAGCGTGTGAAAGGGAACTGGTGCCCTCTGGACCTGTGCTATCACTGAAACCAGTGTCTGATTTTCTAGTTATTACCTGTAAATGTAAGTCCTTTCTTACCTGTTGTCAAGACGGAAAAAATGAGACTAGAGGGTAAAAGCATTTGGGGATGGGCAGGAGGATTATTTGTCATTTTCTCTGGGTCTGAAATTTCTTATCCAGCATTCTCTCTGCTTTGCAACATTCACATAAAGGATGACGATGACGAAACGGTCTGAAAAGCTTTCTAATTAAGCCTAAAGATATAAGATGAAATAGCAGCTTCATCATAAATGAGTTTAAAAATCTAATTTTTTCTTCCTCTGATTATAAAGATCTTTATTACCGAAAAATTTATTACAATAAAGTGTAAAGAAGAAAATAAAAATCACTGGTAATTCCACAACCTGGCAACAGCTGCTATTAACATTTAAACTATTTCAGTGTTTTTTTTTTCTTTTCATGAGGGGCAGGCATGCTGTTTTATATCCTGTTTATTAATTTGATATTTTGAGCAATTTCCTTTGTATATAACTGTGTTTTAAATGCATAGTTTTCACTGGTTGTTTTGATGTGCACTTACTTCCTTTAGTGTCAATATTTAGTGGAAATACCATTTGTGAATCTGCTTAAATGCTGTTTCCCTGCACAGAGGAAGTTGGAAACACCTCCACTGGGCTTCTATAGAATGTTGATTATATGACTGTTGTGACACTTATTATAGCTTGTTTGTATGTGGATGTCTAATTCTTCATCTAATATTTATTGAACCCTTCTTTGGAAGACTTCAGTACAATGCTAATGGAAAGGAAATTGAAAAAACCACCACCACCACCAAAAACCCCAGCAGAAACCAGTTTCATAGTTGCATTCAGTTTTCCCAGTCTGGGGAGATGCAGACATTACTCAAATCACACAAGTAAATATTAAATTATAACTGTGATAAGTGATTTTGAAGGAGAGGCAGATGGTGCTTATGAGAACAGTTCAAGTGAATAAGGATTGGGTGTTTTCTTGGACCACAGATTTAAAATGATCTAGGTTCTTATGCTTCTATAAAGGTCAGTGCAGCCAAGAAATACCACGTCCTGCTCAGAGAAGCTAATGTGCCCCCGGTGCTTGGTGTTGGAGGCTCTTTATGGCTCCCACTGACCAACTGGAGTACATTCTAAAGAGAGAATGTACTGTGTTGGAGAAGACCGTAGAAAGGGTTTAGACTGATGCCTGGTTGGGAAAACTGGAGCAAGTGATTCTGGGGAAAAGCTGACTCAGGGAGGACATGTTTTAGTTGTCCAGTGCACAGGTCAAGGTGTATGAAAGAATTCTGGCAGATGGTAGGATTCGTGACAGCTCTGCTGGTTCCCTTTTCTTTCTAGGATTCCGTGCCCCTCTTCCCCCCCCCCCCTTCTGGCTCACAGCAAACTCCTGGGCTCACACGGCCCCTGAGTAGCTGGTTCTGTGTGCCCCTATGCCTAGCTAAATTTTTTATTTTTTATTTTATTTTATTTTTTTATTATTATTATTATTATTTTTTTGAGACAGAGCCTCAAGCTGTTACCCTGGACAGAGTGCCTTGGCATCACAGCTCACAGCAACCTCCAATTCCTGGGCTCAAGTGAGTCTCCTGCCTCCACCTCTCAAGTAGCTGGGACTACAGGCGCCCGCCACAACGCCCGGCCACTTTTTGGTTGCAGCCATCATTGTTGTTTGGCGGGTCCAGGCTGGATTTGAACCCACCAGCTCAGGTGTACGTGGCTGGCGCCTTAGCCCGTTGAGCCACAGGCGCCGAGCCTATTTTTTATTTTTTGTAGAGACAGAGTCTTGCGGTGTTGTCCAGCCTGGTCTCAGACTGCTAACCTCAGTGATCCTCTTGCCTTCAGCTCCCAAAGTGCTAAGATGATAGGTGTAAGCCACGGAACCTGGCCTTCCATGCTTTTTAAGATTATCTGAAGCTATTCAACATCGAATGGGTACCAAGAGGACTGGGAGGATTGTTTTCAGCCCACCTAAATGTAGGTGTGAAGGAAGAGTGTTCACTCATTCTCTCCTCTCAGAGTGACCCCCTCTGGTCTCAACGTTCCAGGCCAGCGGAAGCCAGAGAGGCTTGGGAGCCTCAGCAAAGCTGTGACTCCAGTTAGCATTATCTCTTCATGACAGGCTCTGATACAAGCAGTTGCTTCAGGAATTGCTTTGTGGGATGAAGCCTGATGCCTTACTGAGGTGGAAGGCCATCTTGATGGGGCTTCTGCCTTCCTTGCTGACTCCTTTCTCTTGGTTCCCTGTCACTGAGCCCCGTGTTTGTGCCAGTGGTGAATTCCTTGTGTAACGTGACTTCTCGTCCTTCAGTGCCCTTGCTGCTGCTGCTTAAATACTCATCTCTTTTGCTGAATAAATTCTTGGTCTTCTTTCAGGACCAGCTAAACGTTCTGGTCTGTAGAGTTTTTCCTGCTGCCCAGTGTTGGATACTTTGTGGCACACACCTTTGTTGTAGTACCCTTGAAATTTTTATTACTGTTGTTCAGCTTGTTCCTCCAGACTGTGATATCCTTAAAAGCAGGGACTATGTATTTCATTTTACTTTTTGTTGCCTGGGCATTCAGTAATGTTCAGTGAACGACTAATTCTCTATTGCTTTACCTTATTGATACGCTATTGTGGCTGTGGCTTTGGAGCTTAAAATCATGAGATATGTAATTCAACTGTTTGATTGGTTAATTAATACTTTGAGAAGTATATGAGTGCAATTTTCTTGAGTTCCTTGTTAAATATGCCAGTAGAGAGGATGCCATTCTATGGTAAGGCATTTCTAGTTTTCACAAGACCACTTTGTTTTTTATTTATTTTTTATTTTTGTATATTTTTTGAAACAGATTCTCACTTTGTCACCCTGGGTAGAGTGCTGTGGCATCATAGCTCATAGCAAGCTCATTCTCTTGGGCTCGGGTGATCCCCTTGCCTCAGCCTCCTGAGTAGCTGGGATTACAGGTGCCTGTCATGATGCCCGGCTATTTTTTTTGCAGTTTTTGTCTGGGGCTGGGTTTGAACCCACTACCTCTGGTATATGGGGCCGGCGCCCTACTCCTTTGAGCCACAGGCACCGCCCGACACCTGGCTATTTTTTTAGAGCCCCGGAGTCTTGCTCTTGCTTAGACTGGTCTCGAACTCCTGAGCTCAAGTGATCCACCTGCCTCAGCTTCCCAGAGTGTTGGATTACAGGTATGAACCACCCACCCAGCTTCACAAGACCACTTTGTATGTTGGATTACCTTCTCTTAAAATTCCTTAAAAATTATGAAATTATTATATCTTCAAGAAGAAACACATCTTAAACAGGATTTTAAAAGGGTAAATAAGGCTAAGAGGAAAATTGAAAAATCAAAATTTCATTTTTAGATGATTATGCTAAAGAAGTGATAGGCGTTTACAGAAAGGTGATATTAATATGCATTTGAGAGTGAAGGACATCTGTGGTAAGAAATGTTCTAAATTAAACCTTGTGTATACTATGGGGAAGTAAGAACAGATTGTGTCTGATACCGTGTGGAGCTCATGGTTTGCAAAAGACAATTTGTAAAATGTTACCAGACCACAATCATGTTAGCAGGACATACTTTAATAAAAGCTTTGTAGTTCAGCAACACACTGGTCTGCTTATCCAGGGTTGATTAGACCCTGGAAAATCTGATATGATTAAGCTGAATTTTCTGAAGATTGATGTCTACCGGAAAGTCAGTTGTTAACATACAGTGAGAAACAAATTTCCAGCAGACAAGTATGACTTAGTGTAATAAAAAAGTCCTGTTTGCTGTAGGTAGATTACTGGGGTAGCATTATTAAGTTCAGAAAGCTTTTGGTATGTATGTGGTGTCAAAGCTGGCAGGGTGGATGCAGGGATTGAATCTATCAGGTGTTCCTACAGGCGGAGCTGTAGGCTGGCTGCCTAAGTTTTGTCTTTGTCCTCTGCCAGCATATCAGCTGAGATCTCTTCAGAGAGTTGTTCTACTGGGTATTAATCCTTTTTCTCATAGCTTCTGGCTGATTCTAATCAAAATAAGGTTTGTCTCACGTACTACCCTGGGCAGCTTTAGTTCCTCCATTTTCTGAATTACACAGTATTCAATTCCAGGTATTGATTCATTAACTGAAACCTCCTGTTACTATTATCTTGTAAATAGAGACTTAGTATTGTTTAGGTTTTCAGAATATTATATTGTTGATCACTTGTTCCATTGATACACTCTCTGGATTTGATGAGTGATAACTCAGATTTTCTTAGTAAGAAAGAACTGTCTTGCTTGAGAAACTTCCCTGGGGTGACTCTTCCTCTGTACAGATTTGTTCCTGTCGTCTCCAGTCTCTCCAGTTTTATCCGTCCTTGGCAAAATGTTCGTTTCATCCAAAGCCACACCATTTAACTGCATATTTGTGTTTAGTGATTGGATGTCATGTTTAGATTAAGTGATGGGGATTCATGTTGCAAAAAACACTTTATAAATTCTTGATGCTTATGGTTCAATAATGTACTCAAAGCCCCCTCCAAAGTTAGGGTAAATTTAAGGTGGCCTCCTATTGACTTCTCCTGATAGGTAATAAGGAGAAAGATGGCTATAAGAATTTGTGTGATTTATTTTAGTACTAACTCAAAAAAGGAAACTGTATTAGAGTTTATTAAAAACATTTTTTCCACTATTTCAATTATGAATACCAAGTTGGGAGTTTTGTTATGTTTTATAATTGGGGTGCATTATTTGATATGTGTTACTTAAGACAGAAAAAATGGGGCACTTGTAGCTCAGTGGTTAGAGCGCTGGCCACGTGCTCTGGGGCTGGTGGGTTCAAACCCGACCTGGGCCTGCTAAACAAAAACTAGTCAGGTGTTGTGGTGAGTGCCTGTAGTCCCAGCTACTAGGGAGGCTGAGGCAAGAGAATTGCTTGAGTCCAGGAGTTGGAGGTTGCTGTGAGCTGTGATGCCAAGGTACTCTACTGAGGGCAACAAAGTGAGACTCTGTCTCAAAAAAAAAAAAAAAAAAAAGAGAGAGAGAGAAAAATGTATAAAGATGTAATTATAGCCAACTGTGTAGTTAGTTATCTTGGCCTGTTAGTCTGGAGAGGGCCCTTAGGAAATTTTTCTTAAAGAGTCCTTCTTGATCCCATAATATCATCAGATCAATAAAACACACCAAGTATTTCAAGAAAATATCTCTGATGTAGTAGCAAAGAAAAATGTGCTTAATTTTGGCAAGTGGGGAAGTGTCAAGTCCAGAGCACATAATTAAAACTTAAAAGTATGAATTCTTAATGCGGGTTGTTTTGTTTTGTTTTCATTGGACTGGCAGAGTCCACTTCCCTTTTTGAGCTCTACATAGGCTCACACTATGACTGTTCATGCCTTTAGCATCATACGACGAGCCAGGCCTTGAGATGGTTAGAAGGAACATCAGCGCCGGTTCTGCCGCGGTCTGTGCGAGCGCTCCTTTCGCCAAGATTGCTCCTGCAGACTTTAGCCTTAAGACCAAGGCTGTGCCAAGGTCTTTTCTCTCCTTACATGTAGAGTAGCGGTTCTCAACCAGTGGGTCGCAGACCCCTTTTTAACAATGAAAATGCATTGCAGCATTAGGAAGGTTGAGAACCATTGATGTAGAGGGATTCATATTTTTAAGTTTTAATTATGTGCCAGGTATTTGCTAGGTTCTCTATATGTGTTATTTCAGGTAAGACTTTTTACAATCTTAAGATTAAGGGATTAGTCTGTGTATTTCAGATGTGGGGTCATAACTTGCCCTATGGGTACGTCTGGAACTTGGCTTCCCGTCCAGATCTGATAACATAGCCCGTGCTTTTCCTGCTGGACTGTAATATCCTGCTCCTCAGAGAAGTTAGCGTAATGGCTTGGAGAACATTTCTCCCTCTCCCTCTTCTAACGTGTGGATCTCCTGACACATGCAGGGCCAGACCATAAGAGCGGCTGTGCACTCATCCATTCATCTCACAGATGCAGCTTGAGTGCTTGTTATGTGCCAGGGGCTGTTCTCGACCCTGGGGATATGCTGGTTACTGAGCTTTCTTTGCCCTCGAGGTTTATACCCAGTTATCAAACTCCTCATGCAGGGAGGAGCGCCTGGGTTTTGGAACCAGTTGTATTTGGGTTTCTTAGCCTGGTGCCAGGCTTACGGGAGACCCTCAAAACGTGGTAGTTTCTTTTGCCCCACTCCTTCTTACCTAATTTTTATGCTCCTGGCCAACTATAGTTCCTTGTTTATTCATCGATGGTTTGTACTTTGAACTGTTGACTTGGGTTTGTTTGTTTTTCTTAGTTCAGGATAAGTCTGTTAATCTTTAGAAATGAGCATGTTCCGCAAAGAAATTTTGTCCAAGTGGTCATTTCTTCTGATTTTGAATATTAAGAAGGTGGTATGGTAAAAACAGTGTCTTTTTTTGCTAAAATGTTAGCTCTTTTGATCTTATATTAAGCATTAATCCTAATTTCACTGTATGTGTACAGTTTTGTATTATTTTGAGTAGCATTGCTGGTAGTTTATTGTATGTTGTGTTACATGTGTCATTTTAAAAGATTTATTATATTTTAAAATGTGATATAACGAGTTAATGTTAAAACTCATTAAAAAGTATTAACATTAGATTCTGTTATAAAATTCATAGAGCAAGGGCTATTCATGTGGAATTTTTTTCTTTAGAATATCTTATATCTTTTTATAAATTTAAATTTAATTCTGAATTACTGATAGACTTTAAGGTAAACTAAACTGACAAATTTCAAAATTCACATATAGAGCTGAGATAAGATAAAAAAATAAAATTTTATTTATGTAATGATGCCAAAATAGTCCCAAGTCACCCGAGAGGGTCTGTGTATACCTGAATTCATTTCTAATGAAAGAAAGTACTAATTTATAGCTTTCATATGAAGGCTATAACCCAACTATAGCACAAGAATATGGGGAAAGGGGCAAGGGAGGGGATGGGGGAGGATGGGTGGATGGAGGGTAATTGGTGAGGCCACACCTACGGTGCATCTAGAAGGGAACAGGTGAATAATGAAGAATACAAATGTCTTCACACAATAACTAAGAAAATGCCGTGAAGGCTGTGTTAATCAGTTTGATGAAAATAGTTCAGATTGTATATGAAACCAGCACATTGTACCCCATGATTGCACTAATGTACGCAGCTATGATTTAATAATTAAAAAAAAAATTAAAACAAAAAGAAAGAAAGTAGGTTTCTTTGTAGGCATGGTCTCTGTGTGGCTAATGGTTGGTTTCTAACTGGTGCAGATAATTATTAATAACTTTAAAGGTCAGTTAAATGTAATATTGGAAGAAATATTAGTTTTCATGGTAGTGTAACTAGTCCCTTTATGGAGGTTCAGTTCCCGAAGTGGGCAGCATGACTGCTGTCTCACCCCATCCCTCAGGCTGGGGATTTAGTTAACTTTGGTTCCATTTTTCTCCATAGTCACATCTAATAGGTTTCCATGTCTTATCAGTTTCATCTCTAAGTCTCTTTTAAATTTTCCATTCTTTATTCTTATTACTCTAGTTCAGGCCCTAGTCATCACTCACCTAGAAAATGGCAGCAGCCTTATTACTATACTGGTTCTTTTTATTCCTTGCCTTTCCTCTTTTAGACTCTTTTACAACTGCTAAAGTTTTCTTGAAGAAAATAAAATACAGTGTGTGCACACAAACATATGCTTGCATATCCTGACAGTCCTGATAAATCTTTTTGGTAGTTACTCATTGCCTGTAGGGTAACCTAAGCTCCTTACAGGTTGTTTAAAAAGTCTGTGGAATGATGTAGCCTTCCAACATCAACCCTCCTCAGTTGGCTGTCCCAGCTCTGTGGGTTCAAGCAAATGAACTACGTGTACTATTTTCTTTGCAGTTTGGTCATTAGATGTGTTTTGTGGGTGTTATTTGCTGAGTGTGATATTCAGAGTTTTGTCCAGACAGACTTTTAATCATAAAGGGCACTGTTTTTTGTCTTGTTTGTATACATTATGATACTGGGTCCCACTCTGTTGCTGAGGCTGAAGTGCAGTGGCTTTTCATAGGTGCAGTCACAGTGTACCGAGTCTTGACTTCCTGGGCTCAGGTGATCCTCCTGCCTCTGCCTTTCAAAAGGCTGGGACTACAGGCATGTGCCACTGTGACCATGGGTGAGGCATTTTTAGCTCTCAGGTGGCAAGAATAATTGATCCTTATAAGGTGTGGCCAATTCTCACATAGAATTTTTTCATAAAAGGCCGATGCCCCTGGGCAGCGCCTGTGGCTCATCGTGTAGGGCGTGGACCCCATATACGTAAGGTAGCAGGCTCAAACCCGGCCTCTGGCAATCTGCAAAACAAAAATAGCCGGGTGTTGTGGCGGGTGCCTGTAGTCCCAGCTACTCGGGAGGCTGAGGCAAGAGAATCGCCTAAGCCTAGGAGTTGGAGGTTGCTGTGAGCTGTGTGACGCCACGGCACTCTACTGAGGGCGATAAAGAGTGAGACTCTGTCTCTACCAAAAAAAAAAAAAAGGCTGCTGCCCCAAATGGGCTTAAATAACAAATTTAATTGCAGTCCGTTAGTCTAATTTGTTGACGATTATTATTTTCCATTTTCACTATTTTAAAGTTCTGAACTATTTTTATAAATAAAATTAAATTTTCAAATTCATCAGTAAGAATTGTAGGATTTTCCTTTGGGAGGCCAAGGCAGGTGAATTGCCTGAGCTCAGGAGTTCGAGACCAGTCTGAGCAAGAGCAAGACCTTGTCTCTACCAAAAAAAAAAAAAAATAGCCAGGTGTTGTGGCGGGCACCATAGTCCCAGCTACTTGAGAGGCTGAGGCAAGAGAATCACTTGAGCCCAGGAGTTTGAGGTTGCTATGAGCTATGATGTCACAGCACTCTACTGAGGGTGACAAAGTGAGACTCTGTCTAAAAAAAAAAACAATTGTAGCATTTTCTTTTGCGTTAATAAATGTAGTACCTATTTATACTTACAATGTCTGATAGAATAATAAGTCCTCCAAGTTTTATCTGAATGCTTCCTTGTATTTAAAGGCAAGTATTTGCATATGAGCAGTGACTCGCATTTCATGCCCTGGGCAGTGGATAGCTTACACCCTTGGGATGCTGAGATTTGATGGTCATCTGTGTAATCACATGATGATAGATTGCAGATACCAGAAATGATATAGAAGCTGGCTTATGGCTCCCTGACTTTCTGAAGGATGAGGCTAAAGCCTGATGGCAGATTCTGCATGGCCCTTACAGCCAAAGCACAACTTGGGTGCCTCCCTTTACAAATTTATCTCTTGTGACCTTAATGAGAAAATTTCCATACTACCTTTAGACTTATAGTGTATCTTTGAACAGTTGTTATTTAAAACTTGTTTCCATGGTTTATACTTTTCCTTTATTCCTACACTATGTGCACTCCAGGCTTTTTTGTTTCCTCTCCTAGATGGCTTTTCCTACTATTGGAAACTTACTCATTGTTCTTTCTTGATCTCATGTGTTCTTCTAACCCAGTGTTTTTCAGCCTTTTTTACACAGCACACTTGAACCTATAGTTTAACTTCTGTGGCACACTTAAATTATGTTGATCCAAAAAAGAGTGGGAAAAAAAAAAAAGAATATACTTGGAATGGCACCTGTGGCTCTAAGGATTAGGGCGCCGGCCCCATAAGCCAGAGGTGGTGGGTTCAAACCCAGCCCAGGCCAAAAAAAATATATATATATATACTTACTGTGCTTTTAACTTCTCTCTCTCTCTCTCTCTCTTTTTTTTTTTTTTGTAGAGACAGAGTCTCCTCCCTTTATCGCCCATGGTAGAGTGCTGTGACATCACACAGCTCACAGCAACCTTGAATTCCTGGGCTTAGGCGATTCTCTTGCCTCAGCCTCCCAAGTAGCTGGGACTACAGTCTCCCGGCGCAACACTCGGCTATTTTTTTTTGTTTTGAAATATGGCTGGGGCTGGGTTTGAACCCACCACTCTTGGTAAGTGGGGCCGGTGCGCCACAGGCGCCGCCCTGCTTTGAACTTCTTTTGAAAATAATTTAATTAATGGTGTTTAAAAATTTTCCCGGCCAACCTAACATCGCCTCACGGCGGCACACCAGTTGAAAATCATTATTCTAACTTTTATGTTCTTTTGCTGTCCTTGAAATTGTACTTACTTAGACTTTGAATTGTATTATTGCCTTATTATTGAACTGTATTGTATTATTATCCTGCTTCAGTCAACTGTTAGATGACCCTGTTATCAGAATCCTTCCCCTGAATTAGGTTGTAAGCCTGTTCAAGTCCTGCTTCGGCTGTGAACTTCACTTGAGTTTTTGTTTCGTCATTAACTGAATGTTTCTTAAATTCCAGTGGAGGGAAGAAGGAAGCAGTTGATTAAATGTCTGCATTATCTGCCCCATCTGCTTCCTGGATATCAGAGCAGTTTCCATGCAGTGCCTTTGCCCACGCGGTCAGAAGCACCATGCACATGTAGATTCTGATTGTTTCAGAGGGAACAGAATTTAAGAACTAAATTTTTAAAGTTTACTCTGTGAGGCTGTGAACTTGACATTAATATATCTTCCTGTCATCCTGATAACAAAATGCCTTTTCTGGTGTGGAAACTAGATGGCACACTTTGAGAGGTGTCTTGAGAGCTTGTGCTCTGGCGGGGTTGGGTCTATCAGATTGGGAAGTTTGCCATTTCAGGAAGTAAACCTACTCGTTTCAACTTAGAAATGAATTCACGGTATACACAGACCATCTCGGTGACTTGTGACTATTTTGGCATCATTACATAAATAAAATTTTATTTTTTTATCTTATGGCAAGTTTTCTGAATTCATGTCTTACGATGGAGCAAATTAAACTTTAGGGAATGTTTGGGGTTGATGTCAGCAGTGGCTTCCTTGGGTGGTCAGATGTCGCCGATTGGGCTGGAGGGACGTTGAGACTGTGTGTGTGTGTGTTTTGATCAATATACATCCACTAAGAGGAAAGAGTGTTGTATTATACCTTTTAAACATTATTACGGTTTTTAATTTTTAAATATTTCAAGCAAACCGGAAAGGGTAAGGAATAATGTAATGCCTTGCAGTGTCATCACATCTTAATATTTTGCCATATTTGCTTCAGGTCATAAAACATTTTGGAAGGAGTTGAAGCTGCCCTGTGACCTCCTGGTGGGGATCAGGGTGACCTCCAGATCCTGTACTGCTCTTCTTCTGTTGGAGTTTGAGTAGATGGCGTCTAAAATGCCCCGTTCTTGTCAGATGATGCAGTGGATAGCTGAGTGGTGGTTTCCTTTAGGAAGTGAAAGTTATGCGCCTCTTGTTTTCAGATGGTGCCAGGCTGCAGCCGTCACAGTGCAGGAGCAGTGCTTCAGAAGAGGTGGAGTGAACAGGACACAGGGTCTTTGAACAAAATGAGAAGAGTACGTTTTGAAAAGTTAATTTGACCAAATGTGGGCATTTATATTCTGATTAGTTGTTTAGCTTAAACAACATTCCAGAGCCCCTAACTAGTTGTTCAGATTACTGTTAATCTGCCTGAATAATCAGTAAAACTAACTTTTTTACATGAATATTTTGTGCCATAGTTTCCAAGGGTGTTTTTTTCAAGTTACATTGATGTGGCTGGTTTTTTTTTTTTTTTTTTTTTTTGTGACAGAGCCTCAAGCTGTCACACCCTGGATAGAGTGATGTGGCATCACAGCTCACAGCAACCTCCAATTCCTGGGCTCGAGCGAGTCTCCTGCCTCCGCCTGCCAAGTAGTTGGGACTAGAGGCGCCCGCCACAACGCCCGGCCATTTTTTGGTTGCAGCTGTCATTGTTGTTTGGCGGGCCGGGCTGGATTCGAACCCGCCAGCTCAGTTGTACGTGGCTGGCACCTTAGCCCGTTGAGCCACAGGTGCCGAGCCAACGTGGCTGGTTTTAGTAATTCTCCTCTGAACATTTCTTCCAAGTTAGGGGATTCTGAATTCCTCCCTTTCGCTTTTTGGTAGTATTACCTAATGGTGGGGTGATTTAATTATATGGGGTGTTTTTCTTTGTTATCCACCTCTTTGTACAGTGCTGGAGTTATGTTAAACTTTATCATGTTTTACAATCAGAATTTAGTTTTGATAGGTTTCAGAAAACAAAAAGAAAAATGTACTAAAATGGAGATTTTTGTGTGTACTTTTCAAACACTTTTCCTCATATTACTTTTCTCAATTAGTGTGCTTATTTTACCCAGTATTGCAGCCATGGCTGCTAATATAAAGTGTAAGTGAATGCAAAGAAGATATTAACCTTTTGATAAGTTATCGTAATTAAGGGAAAACTAGAAATAAGAGATTCACCAGTAATCCTATTACTCATAAATATATATCACAATATTGTTGCTGTATTTTACAGTTTTTTTCTGAAAATATTTATAAAATACGTATTTTAACATAGTTTGCAGCTAACAGTATACCTTTTCTTGTAGGATTGTTGATCATAAGCTAGTAATTATAAATAATGACTCAGTTACGATTCTAAATACTGTAAGGTGGGGACTCCACAATACTATGGTAGAAACAAATGCTTTGTATGAATAGACTTGGGTTGGGATCCACGCTAGTCCTATTATTAAGTTAGCTGTGTGACCTTGTCAAGTTACATAACTATTCTGAGTCTGCTTGCTCAAATGAAAAAAGAAAGTGGCTAATAATGACTACCTTGCAAGGGTATTGTAAGGATTAAATGGAATAATGACTTGAGCTTACTCATACATACTGTCCTGGGAACACAGTGCTTACTGACGTGAGAAGCAATATAGAGTGGTATAAAAAGAGCAAGAATGTTGATCTAGGACTGTCTTTGGTTTAAATTCCTGTACTTCTTAGTTTATCTTGAGCAAGATTTATTATTTGACTGCATTGGTAAAGTGGAGCTCAGGATACCTGTCTCCTGCAATTGTTATATTTATGTAAGGTAGAGAAGATAATGTGTCTGGCATAATCCAGATGCTCAAATAGTGACTCTCATTATTATTTATAAGGGAAATTACTTAATTGAAAGACAAGTTTAGACATTTGACTATTTAAATTAATATCAAGGTGGAAAATTCTAGATGCCCTAGTTTGTTTGTGTATTTGTGTATTTGTAAAGGGTAGCCATCTTTAAAATATCTAAAGAGGCATTTTTTGAGAGCTGCTCGTGTGTGTAATGAAAAGGAACTGAACGTAATTATATCCTGCATATTGAAATACGTCCCTGTTAATATTATAGTGTGTACATCTACATCTGTTCCTCCTAAACCAGGCATCTTTCCTGGCAGTTCTTATTTCCCATGTACTCCTCACCCTCAATTTTCTTTTTCTTCTTAATTTTAATTTTTAGAAGCTCCGATCTGTGTTATTCCTTCTTTTTGTTAGGCCAGTGTAACATATTCCATTTTCATTTTCACATTTCACTTGTTTCTTCTTTTTTAAATTAATTATACCTTTTTGAAATCGATATATAAGAAATATAAATGTTTTCAGGATACATGTGATAATATATTCAGATGTATACAGATCAAATCAGTGTTGTTGAGAGATCTATCACCTTAAACATTTATCTTCTTAACTAGAAATATTTGAGTTATTCTCTTCTATTTTTACTTTGGTTTATTTTATTTTAATTAATTAATTATTTATTTATATTTTAAGATATAGGCTCTTGCTTTGTTGCCCAGGGTAGCGTGCAGAGGGTATTCACAGATGCCATCGGAGTGCACTGCAGCCTGGGCTCACGTTCCTGCCTCCATCTCCCAAGTGGCTGGGACTGCAGATACGTGCTACCACCCCCTGCGCT
>CAUYRH010141169.1:0-32127 GCA_963574655.1 Perodicticus potto
CACAAGGTTCAGTGTGAATAAAACAGGAACCAAAGTCAGGGGAGGTGGGAGAACAAAACACAGTGGAGAGAGGCTGAGACAAATGAGGTCTTTTGTGTGTGTGTGTGTGGGGGGGGGGTCCAGGCTGCCCATCTTGGGTTGCAGAGCCCTGTGCTGGGTATGACTTCTCCTGGGGGCTCCTTTTTTCTCCAAAGGCTGTGGAGAAACTTCCAATGTCAAAGATCTCTGGGAGGTAACATGTTTACCTGGGTGGGATGAGCGTGCAATTGGGGACAAGCTCTTGAGTCTCAGATTGGGGTCACCCATGAGTCAGAGCCCGGCAAGGGTGACTTCTGGCTCTCTGTGTGACATCCTGAGTCACTGACACCAGCCAGAGGCCTGGAGCCAGAGCTGGAGAGCTGGTCGGGCTGCAGCCGAGGCCCAGGGCACCCCCGTCCAAGCAGCACCTGTGTACCCTGCTTCCCCGTCACTCACCTGCTGATTCTGTGGCTTGGACCATTCTTGGAGCAAACCTGTACAGGAGTATCTCCAGTTTTGTCATCTCCATCAGGCTCAAGATCACAGGCTGTGGGATGGAGAGTTTTTCTGGCATAGGAGCTGATAACAACTTAAAATACAAAAGAAAGGGCAGTGCATGAATTACATGTGATATCCTCAGTGGTGACTTCAACGGAGGCTGCCCCTGATATCTCCGTGAACTCACCCTCCAGTCTAATTAGCCAAACCCACGGTCCCCTGACCATGTGTCTCAGAGGTCACTCCATGAGCCAGGGGAATTGATAGCAGAATCATGCACTCAGAAATTAATTTTACATTGTACTGTATATATATATATATTTTATTATTTTTTTATTGTGACTTTATCTTGTTGGAAAAGTGCTTACTTCTGATTCTGTGGATATTCCTGACCGTGGATTACTTTTATTTTGGTTTTTACACAACGCTTATATTAGAAATTTGCTGTTTTATTCTTACCTTCTTAGTAAAAATCCTTTTATCACACAATGGGTAATTTATATCCATTACCAGGCCTTTCAATCCTTTTCAGTGGGCCTGTCAGTGCCTTTGGCACAGCAATGATTAATGTGATCTAATAATAGTGTACCATTATATTACCTTAGTAAAACATGTACCAACATCCTATTCGAATCTACCAAATTCATAGCTTCCTATAATATTTTTGTTGAAAGACAGGATTACTATTTTTCAAAGCTGATTTTTCCCCCTTTAACATATTTAATGAAATTCACAATTCTTTGCCTTGGTAATCCTGGGCGTGTGATCGGGCTCCATGGGTAAGTCCTGCATCTGTGGGCACCATCCTGATCTGTCAGGCGAGCGGTCCAACAATCCCAGTGATCTGTCACAGAGACTATTTTGTTTTTCTTGGGCTTGGGTTGTTTTGCTTTGAGGAAAAAAAAAATTACCAGGTTTCGGTCGCTTCTGACTCGTAATAAGGAAGGTGTTTTAGATGAAAATGCAGAAGAATGAGTGATTTGGCTTGTTTTCTTGCTGTCCTCTGTCACCACCTGTCTTAGTCTGCTTGCAGATCAGCGCAAGTGGCTTCAAACCAGAAACGACTCTCTCTGACCCGTCCTTCCTTCCCTCTAGCTCTGGCCCAGCCTTTCTGAGTCTGACCCAGGACTTGTCACCTTGGGCTCGCTGGCATTTTGGGCTGAATAATTCTTGCTGTGGGAGGCTGTCCTGCATCTCGGAGGATGCTTGTCAACACCCCGGCCTCTGCCTGCCAGTAGCACATCAATCTCTATTGTGACGACCTAAAATGTCCCCCCCAAATCACCAAATGCCCGTTGGGAGTCCCCATCAGACCCTTGCTGGGGGACCCCTGATCTCATCTAGCAGGAACACAGGCTGAGATTTGGGGGTGTGGGGGGACTCCTGGCACAGTTCCAGAGCTTCATGGTGCTTTGCTTGAGGTCGTGGGCCCTGGGACAGAAGATGAGTGGAGGGTGGCCGTGCGCTGAGTCCTTTTCTTGGCTGAGATCAGCTCTCTTTACTTCCTTCTCCCTCCCCGCCTGTGAGAGAGCCTGGCCCGAGCCAGGGCCTGAATCGTAGCTTCTTCCACTTAAATCCCATTATAATCACACTCGTGATTGATAACATTCCACCTTTTCAAAGGGCTTTACAATCTGTGTCAACCAACGATGGCATTATTGTAGCGCAGGCAAGATGTGTTCAAACAATTACACACTCAAATCGAATGGGGAAGGTTTGTCCTTCTTTCTCTGCGCTTTTGTGATGTGGCTTTAGCCATCGCCTCGGCCCCCACAGCCCTGGAAACCTTCAGCAGGAAAACAAACGGGAAGGAACAGGTTCTGCCCTTGGTGACACTCGGCTTCCGAAGCAGCTGGAGCGTGTGGTCTTCTTAGGGGTAGAAGGTGGAGGGAGGAAGAAGAGGTTTTGAGTACAGGGGGGTGGGGGAGAGGGACATCCTTGTTTTTGATTCAGAACAAAATTACTGCCGCAACATTGGCTTGAAATATGCAATCAAACTGAAATCAGGAAAAGTATTTTGAATACAAAATTTATATTGAAATACTTGAATCTTGATACGTGTGCACCCACATACATGTATGTATTTAAATCAAGGATAGAGAAGATGAGAAAGAAAGCTTTTGTCATAAAAATATTGCCTGCGGTATTTGCCCTCAGATGATTCTGCCACGCTGGAATACATTTTTGTACTGTTAACATTTCCATACGAGACACTCTTGTTTGTTTTTACAACTGATCCTTGATGATAACAACAAATGAGCAAATGGCTCTGATTTACCTTTGTGTTAGGGAGATTTCAAATATATTGCAGTGTTTGGTATGGGAAGCATTTTGGCATCCCACTCCTTTACTGGTCTGGTCTGTCTCCCCAGCTGCACTGTAAGCCTGGTGTGAACAGGGCCCTTGTATGTTTTGTCTACATTATTTCATAGTTCCTGGAAGGGTATCTGATGCATAGTAGGTTCTCAATAAAGCTTTGGGGACTAGAAGAATGAATGAGTAGATGGATGTAGATGGGCGAGTAGGTGGATGGATGGATGGATGGATGGATAGATGGATAGATGAGTAGATAGGTAGAAAGTTGGATGGATAGATGAATGGGTGGGTGGGTAGATAGATGGATGAACAGATGAATGGACGGATGGATAGATGGATGGATGGATAGATAGGTGGATAGATAGATGGATGGGTAGATGGATGGATGGATAGATAGGTGGATGGATGGATGGATAGATGGGTGGATAGAGAGGTGGATGGATGGATGGATGGATGGATAGATGATGGGTGGATAGATAGGTGGATGGATGGATAGATGCATAGGTGGCTGGCTGGCTGGCTGGCTGGATGGATAGATAGGTGGATGGATGGATATATAGGTGGATGGATGGATGGATGGATGGATGGATGGATAGATGGGTGGATAGATAGGTGGATGGATGGATGGATGGATGCATAGGTGGCTGGCTGGTTGGCTGGTTGGCTGGCTGGCTGGCTGGCTGGATAGATAGGTGGGTGGAAGATGGATGGATGGATGGATAGATGGGTGGATATATAGGTGGATGGATGGATAGAAGGATGGATGGATGGATGGATAGATGGGTGGATAGATAGGTGGATGGATGGATGGATGCATAGGTGGCTGGCTGGCTGGCTGGCTGGATGGATGGATAGATAGGTGGATAGATGGATGGATGGGTGGATGGATGGATGGGTGAATCGATAGGTTTGTGTGGGAATGAATGGGACTGTTTCAAGCCCTGCCGGAAACAGAATACGAGGCCCAGTGGTCCAAATGAAATCTTACTTTCATAAACACTTCTCCCTCTTGGCCTCCTACACATTTTTTTTTTAACTTTGAAATGGTCAGTTATAGCAAGGCATTATTGTCATTTCTTTTTGTAATCTAGTTTTTAATAATAAGTATATATGTAAGTCTAGGACTGTGCTAGCCAACGAATGTCTGCGAGGTAAAAAACACACAGGATTTTGTTGGTAAAAATATGTTTAGCATCCAAGAGGCCAGGAACAGAAGACATGGAGGCTGAGTAGAGGACAGTGACCTCTTTCAAAGCAGGGCATGGCTGAGGAATTTACCAAAGTCAGAAGACTCTCTGTCTGCAGGATGGGTGCGACTCTGCAGTTCCAGGTTCTTTCGGAGGTTCTTGAGCGTTCTCTTCAGACTAGCTATTCCTGGTCACTGTGGGACTCTCCACTGGTCAGCCACATGGGATCAGCTTCTTTGAGGAGATAGACTGAGATTCTGAGGGATGGGGCTCTGAGTCCAGGCATGGTTGCAACGTACCTGTCTGTTAGGAAACTTACTTTTAGCAATGGGGAGGGTCCAAGTCACCTCGCCCTTCACTTTTAAATTACTGCACAATGGACCTTGTAGCAGTACCAACAAGAGTAGGGTGAGTAAGAGAGATGAGTGACCCCCAAGCTGGCACCCTACGGCAAAGGTCGAGGCTCTACATTTACTGGGTTGGAACCCTGGCTCCACTGCTCACTGGCCACATGATGTGTGTGCCAGGGGAATTGCACCCCAGTTTTCTCCTCTGGCCCTTGGGAACGACAATAATGATACTGCAGTGGATTATACCATGGGATGTGCTAAAACCAATACCTGGCTCAAAGTAAGCTTTAATAAAAAGCTAACACTCTCCCCGTTACTGTTTTCATTCCTCTCTTCAGTCATCTTTCCCCATTTCTCCCCCTTTATTTAAGATTAATGAATGGATAGGCCATTTTCAGACAATTAGCCTCTTCCCTTTAGGCTCATGCCAGCGTTAGGAAGCCAAGACATTGCCAGGCCTGTGGTCTCTCCCCAGCACCCCTGGGGACCTTGGTTAGCGAGTTCAGAGGACGTCGGAGAGGGTGGTGAGTTTCCTCAGTCAGCCTCTGGTCCCGTCTCCTTTGTGAAGGAGCATTGTTGACTCGTCATTGGGGGTTTGGGGTTAGCTTGGGGTTTGGAGCCAAGTGCATTCCAGAGGAGGCTGCCACTGGTCACGGTGGGTGGGGACAGCCAGCTCTTAAAAGGGAGGTGCCACCCGAGTTTTCCTCTCCCAGTGAGACTCTCTCTGCATCCCAGCCCGGTTTTACATTTTGAGCTTCTGCTGAAATTTGATGTTTTGCTTTTTGTTTATTGTGTACGCGACTATCTTGCTGATAAGTTCCATGTGTAATTTGTACCACTGAAACCACTGCTAGTCAGAGACAACATATAATTAGACTCACTCGTGTGTTCACTGAACTGTTCTGTCCCTGACAAGATCACTAACCACTCCAAGGAGGGCACACCTAGACCCACGAGCTGTGGGGGCATCTAGCGGTCTGACCGCCCCGTGCACCCAGCAAATACACAGACTTCCTTGGGAAGGCCAAGTGCAGGGAGACAGGCTGGGGCTGTAGACACTAGGGGCACCTCTCTCCTTGCTTCTATATCTGTGCCTGTGTGATGGGCGGCCCAGAGTGGGTGCCTGGGAGAGGCTCAGAGTTTTCTTTGTTTGCCTTGGAGCCCTCTTTCACACTGAACCCCAATACCCTCCTACTTATTCTCTTTTGGGGAGAGGGATGTTTGCTGTGTTGCCTTTATGCCCCTATGCCAACGGTTGGCAAACTACAGCCTGTGGGGGTTCTAGTACATGGCCTGAGTTTGTTTTGCATGTATATATATTTTTAATTTTAGAGGGGAAGTCTCTCTGTCACCAGTGGAGTGCAGTGGCCTCAATCATAGCTCTTTGCAGCCTTGAACTCCTGAACTCAAATGATCCTCCTGCTTTAGCCTCCTGGATAGCTAGGACTACAGATGCCATGCCTGGATAACGTCTTAAACATTTTTAGAGACTGGGTCTCACTATGCTGCCCAGACTGCTCTAGAACTCCTGACCTCAAGTGATCTTCTTGCTTCAGACTTAGCTTCAGGATTACAGGTATGGTGGCTTTTTTTTTTTTTCATTTATAACTTAAAAAAATAACATAAAATTTATTATCTTGATCATTTTAAAGTTCAGTGGCAGACCAGGCATGGGGGCTCATACTTGTAATCCTAGCCCTCTGGGAGACCCAGGCAAGTGGATCACTCAAGTTCAAGAGTTTGGGGCCAACCAGAGCAAGAGCCAGACCCCATCTCTACTAGAAATAGAAAAAATAGCCAAGTGTTGTGGGTGGGCACCTGTAGTCCCAGCTACTCAAGAGGCTGAAGCAAGATCCCTTGAGGCCAGGAGTTTGAGGTTGCTGTGAGTTTGATGATGCCACAGCATTCTACCCAAGGTGACAGAGTGAGACTCTGTCTCAATCAATCAATCAATCAATATATAAGTTTGGTTGTGTTAAATACATTCATGTTGCTGTGCAACCATCGCCATCATTCATCTCCAGAACTTTTGTTCTTCCCAAACACCCTCCCTGCTCACCCTCCCTGCCCCTCAGGCCCGGCACCCACTGTTCTATGGTGGAAGGGCCTACATGGGTCCTACGGTCTGCCTCTGTGAGGTTTAGCCACCCTGGGAACCTCCTTTAAGAGGAACCATCCAGGATTTGCCTTTTTGTGACTGGCTTACTCTGCTTACTTGGCGTCCTTTCCTCATGGTTCACTCACATTGTAGCATGAGACAGGATCTTCCTTCCTTTCTAAGGCTGAAAAGTATCCCCATCGTATTATTTTCATATTGTATTTTGTTTATCTGTTCACTTACTGATGGACACTTGGGCTGCTCCCACCTCACGGCTACGTGAACAGTACTGCTGTGACCATGGGCTTATGTGTCCTCAAGTTCCAGCTTTCGATTCTTTGGGGTGGAATTTCTGGATCATATGGTAATTCTACTTTTAATTTTTTTTTTTTCTTGAGACAGAGAAAAGCTGTCACCCTGATAGAGGGCTGTGGCATCACAGCTCACAGCAACCTCCAATTCCTGGGCTCAAGCGAGTCTCCTGCCTCCGCCTCCAAAGTAACTGGGACTGCAGGTGCCTGCCACAACGCCCGGCCATTTTTTTTTTTGGTTGTGGCCGTCATTGTTGTTTGGCGGGCCCAGGCTGGATTTGAACCCGCCAGCTCAGGTGTACGTGGCTGGCACCTTAGCCCATTGAGCCACAGGCGCTGAGCCTACTTTTAATTTTTTGAGGAACCACACTGTTTTCCACAGCGGATGCACCATTTTGCATTTCTGCCAACAGTCACGAGGCCCCAGTTTCTCTGCATCCTTGTCCACACTTGTTCTTGTCTGTTTTCATGACAGAAACCACCCCAACAGGTGGGAAGTGGTTCTGAGTGTGGAATTCTGCCTGTACCTGCACAGCTCATGAGCTCAGAATGGCTTTCACATTTTTATGTGATTGGAAAAAACGATCAAAAGAGAAATCACATTTCATGATACATATAGATTGTATGACATTCAGATTTCAGGGTTTATAAATAAAGTTTTATTGGCATGCAGGCCCTCCCGTTCACTCACATCTTGGCTGTGGCTGCTTTTATGCTGCAGTGGCAGAGGTGGGGAGTTGGGACAGAGGTGGTGTGGCCTGCAATGCCTAAAACATTGACCACTTGACCCTTTCCAGGAAGCACTTGCTATTTCTGCTGCATGGTAAGAGATTGCCCTTTATATAGTCCAGTCACATTAGCAATCCACAATCTGAGGCTCAGCAAAGATAAGTAACTTGCACAAGTCAAGTGTTTGAGAAATGGCTAACCCAGGTCACACGTGCTCGTCCTTGTGACTCCAAGTCTTCCACTTCTTGCCACAGCATTAAACCACTGGAATCATTTGAAGATCTCTCCTCCCAGGGAACTCTTATGGAGGTCTTTAGTAAGCCTGAGGTCAGGTCCTAATTGAGAAAAAGAATTTTAATTATTCTGAGATGCTACATTGTCTCTGGGTAAGGTGGGGAATTATAGGAGGGAGTGAGGACAGAAGGAGGGGTAGGTGATCTGAGCTCTCTTTTATTTCCCAGGTTGAAATTACAAGGCCTACACCCGAGGCTGCAGGGAAGGGTGAGATTCTGGCTCTGCCCACGAGGGCGAGTTTTAGGCTACAGGCCTGTCTTCATGCACAACATTTCCTCAGGATTAGAAGAAAAGCCGAACCAATCAATAACTTCTTCTTGCATTAAAAAAGTGAATTATTTTTATAACCAGGAGGAAGGAAAGCCAGGATCTACAAGGAAACATGTTGGTCGATTCTTTCCCCTTCATACTCTTGATTAAACATTGTTTAGGATAAATCCTAGCTTAGATATCTTTGGCCTGCCCAAACTTACTTTCTTTTTTTTTTTTTTTTACATTTTAACTTTTCTCATTTATTACATCTGTCTTGTTTTTTTTTTTTTCCTTTTTTCTTTTTTGAGACAGAGTCTCACCCTGTCATCCTAGGTAGAGTACTGTGTCATCATAGCTCACAGCAACTTCAAACTCTTGGGTTCAAGTGATCCTCCTACCTCAACCTCCCAAGTAGCTGGGACTACAGGTGCCTGACACCATGCCCACTTGGGTAACTTTTCTATTTTTAGTAGAGATGGGGTCTTGCTGTTGCTCAGGCTGGTCTCAAACTCCTGAGCTCAAGGGATTCTCCAATGTTGGCCTCCACAGTGCTGGGATTATAAGCCTGAGCCACCGCCGCATAGGGTAAACCCTCCTGCCACCTTATTTATGAGGTACTTGCGTGTGACAAATAGATCTCATTTATGCACAAGTATCAGCCTCTTCCTGCTGGATCATCAGACATAAGACCGAGCCCTGACCTGGGAAGTGGCATTATGACTCACAACAACCTCAAATTCTTGGGCTCAACTGATCCTCCTACCTCAGCCTCCTGAGTAGCTGGGAGTCCAGGTGCCCGCCACCATGCCTGGTTAGTTTTGCTATTTTTAGTAGAGACAGGGTCTTGTTCTTGTTCAGGCTGGTTTCAAACTCCTGAGCTCAGGCTATCCTCCTGCCTCAGCCTCCTGAGTGCTGAGATTACAGGTGTGAGCCACTGTGCCTGGCTCCCAACTTTCCTTTTCCCCACTGAATGTAGAGATCTGCTCTCCCTCTCAGAGACTCTCTGGTGCACCTTTTTGCCTCTCAGGCTCATTTTCTCAGTTTGCATGTTGCTGCTAAAGAGGACCTGGTGGTTCTCTCTCAGCTTCTTCCTCTCCTTTTCAACCCTCTTTGTTCACCAGGACGTGTGGACTTGGTACCAGGAACCTGATACTGCTCAAAACAGAGGTTCAAGCGTGGACAGTTATTTGTCCTTTCTTCAATGGAGAGAAAAGTTGTAGTTGACTTTACATATTTGTGTACACTGTGGAAATAACCTATCAGTCTCAAGTATTTGGCGGATGTTGGGGGATCCAGGGAATGGTGGGTCTTGCAACAACTGCCTCCAGCACAGAGATCATGGTTCTCCTTTTGCATCTGGGTCTGCATGACACTTCCCCAGTACCTATTGTATTTCAATAGTAGGACTCACGTGGCCTCAAGGTTAAAGCACAATGATGTTTTGCATGACCTGTCAGCTGTGGTTTCAGCCTGGCAGCTGAACTCTTACTCTCTTACCCTTTACAGTTTTCTGGCTCAGTTCATGTTGCACAGAGGCAAGAAGGATAATCTGGGTCATAGGGTGATAATGGGGTGGGCTTGTTAGCACATTGCCGGAAAGACAGCCATGACTTTGAAGTTGGAGTGTCATCCTTGAGAGTTGGCAGTGTGGCTTCATGCCAGGGGTCTGAACGTAGTAGGTGCTTGGTAAAAGTCTGAGGAATGAGTATGTCTGGTAATTGCTTTGTGTCTGAGAATAAGTGGGAGGAATTTGTCCCACTATGCCCATATGTCTTAGTTATGACTTTGGGTGTTTTTTTCTTTCTGTTTAACGATTAAGTTTGAGTCTTTGCCTGGTGTTGGTCGCTGCCAGCCTGGTAGCTCAGCAGGTGGTAACGTGGTGACATGGTCAGGAGTTTTCTGACTCCTCTGGCCCTGACTTCTTCCTGTGATGTCTGTCTTGCCAAGAAGTAGCCAAACCTTTACTGGAGGTCCCTGTGCTCAGCCTAGTGGGAGATGGGGAGACATGGTCCCCAAAGTTGGGGTGCTTGCTGACTAGCGGGGAGGGACTTGGGTTGGGGAGGTGAAGCATGTGTGTGTGTATTTGTTGGGGTGAACATACAGGGGTTCATGTGTTGAATCTTCCCTTCCATGAAGTCATTTTGCTTTCTTCCTGAAATACTGCAAGAAGATAAGAAAGCTTTTCTAATGTTCATGTGTGTGGATCGTTTCACGTCTGAAAACAGTTAATAGCACTAAATGATGCTCTTATGCGTGAGCTGAGCTCAACAGAATGATTTTGTTTCTTAACAAAATATAACTTGAGACAATATTGACAATATAAAGCGTAAGTATGGCGTGTACTAGAATCATTCACTGAATTTCTGTTTCTTCCACTCTAGGGGTGTGTGTGAATTTAAACATGACTTTAGTGGTTTGTGATATGTGACATCCCAAATATTGTCTGATAACAAGACAGTGGGTAGAAATTGGTTTTGCAGGTTTGCAGGACACGGGGCAGGAATCCCTGCCTTTCCCCTGCAAACTCAGCTGTTACTCCTCAGGGTGGGGCAGCCCCCACCTTTCCTCTCCTCTGAGGTCTCAGGGACTGAAGGCTGAGAGGTTTGTAAGGAAGGTTGAGGCGGGCATGCTTGGATGCAGGCACTGTGATTGTGGGAGGAAGAGTTGATCCTGGTGTCAGGAGGCTGTTTCTGATGCTCCATCTGCTGTGGGCAGCCTGGGCGACCTCAGGCCTGGGCAGCTGCAGGCTCCTACCTGGAGGGCGAGTGGATTGGACCCCATGGTGTCTGAGGTTCTTTCCAGGTGTTACACGGAGTGACCTAGGCCAGGGTGTCAGCAACAAACTCACAGAGCCCTTGGGGATCTTGGTAACATGTGGACTCTGATTCAGTAGGTCTGGGGAAGCAAGAGTCTGCAGTTACCAGGAGCCTCAGGTATCTGCCGCTCTGGGTCCTTGGACCAGGCACTGGATGGGTAGTCCTTAAACTTGGCTCTTGATTAGAATCACCTGCGGGGATTTTAAGACTTCCCAGTGTCTGGGCCTCACCCTGGAGTCCCAGACCAATTAAATCAGAAATCTCTTGGCAAGGAGCTGGTTGCCAGGTGGCACTCTGCCCATGTGCGGTCAGGGGGTGAACCACTGGTGCAGTGTAGCTGATCCCTACTTCCAGAAGGCGTCAGAATCACCTGGGGGGCTTTGTCAAAAACAACTTTGGGCCCTAACCTGGATTTTCAGACAGAGTCTCACTCTGTCACCCTGGCCAGAGTGCTGTGGCATCACAGCTCACTGTAACCTCAAACTCTTGGGCTGAAACAATTAATTCTCTTGCTTCAGCCTCCTAAGCAGCTGGCACTATGGGCACCTGCCATGAGCTCATCTAGGTTTTCTACTTTTAGTGGAGACAGGATCTCTCTATTGCTCAGACTGGTCTCAAACTCCTGAGCTCAGGTGATCCACCCTCCTTGACCTCCCAGAATGCTGGGATTACAGGTGTGAGCCACTGGTGGACCAAGCATTTGAATTTCTAACTCATTCTGAGGTTATGCTGCTGCTGGCCAGGGCTGCACTTTGAGAACCACTGGTCAAATGTGATTAGTGAAGTCGATGGTCAGGGGGTGGGAACTGGAGGCTGCAGGACGCACAGACCCCTCCGTCCTGGTCACTCCGTACACAACTGCTATCTGCTTCACATGGCAAGCTGCCCCTGTTAAGTTCTCATTTAAAAATCAGTTGTGGGTAGAAAAAAGAAATGTTTGAAAACCTCTGAAGTAAAGGCAAGATTTTTTTTTTTTGCAGTTTTTGGCTGGGACTGGGTTTGAACCTGCCACCTCTGGCATATGGGGTTGGTGCCCTACTCCTTTGAGCCACAGGTGCTGCCCTAATGGCAAGATTTTTAATCACGGGGATGGTGAATGTTCATTATTCAGTTGAGAGAAATAGTAAGTAGGACCTTTAGTCATTTCTAGTGCCTAGATGTGGCCTTTGTTTTTGTTTTTGTTTTTGTTTTTTTGAGACAGAGTCTCACTCTGTCACTCTGGGTGGAGTCCCATGTTGCCATCACAGCTCACAGTAACCTCAAACTCCTGGACTCAAGGAATACTCTTGCCTCAGCCTCCCGAGTGGCTAGGACTACAGGCACCTGCTACAACGCCCAGCTAGTTTTTCCTATTTTTGGTAGAGACAGGATCTCACTCTTGCTCAGGCTTGAACTCCAGAGTTCAGCCGATCCACCTGCCTCAGCCTCCCAGAGTGCTGGGATTACAGACTTGAGCTACCACTCCAGGTCAAGATGTGGCCACTTTTGACCCTAGTCCTGGCCTGTCCCACAACAGGTTTTCCCATGCTGAGCCCTCCCCACCCCTGGCATATAAATGCTCACACCTACGGGTGGTCTCTGCAGGCCCAGCCTGGGATTGGGCATCTCAGCTCCTGGTGAAATCAAGTGTGTGCAGCTTCTCCCTGTTGACTGTTGGGAGTCCTGCTCTGTCCCCATTTTACATGCATGATCTTATTTAATTCTTAAAACAATCTCGTGGAATATGGGAACTATCATCAACCCATTTCAGAGATGAGTATCTGGTGACAATGTCAAGATGAGTATCAAGGTGACTGTGTCCGTGAAAGGAGCCACAATTTAGGCTGAAGCGTGGGGAGATGCCCAGTTGGGGAGGACAGTGGAGCGTGATGGTGAAGGCTGCCCTTCTTGACGTTTTGGGAAGAGAACAGGGTTCTGTCAGCTCCACAGGTCCCAGCGCCCACAGTATGTGCCAGGTGACAGAGCTAAGAGCCCCTGGCTACCTGCCCAGAGTGCCGGCCTCTCAGAAGAGGTCAGTGTGGCTGTGTTGGCCAAGACCTTCTGGGGACACTGGCCTGTGAGGTTCCTCTCAGGTGAGGACCTTTCATTTTCTTTGATTACGCAGAAATGTCTGGGAGGAGATTCTGGGAACCAGCCAGGTATCCAGAAAAGATAGGATGGGTACATCTCTCCAGGACCGGGGCCTGTTTCTGTGCCGCTGTACCTAACCACAGAGGGCGGAGGCTTGGTCAGCTCTCCACTTGCTCTCTGCCCCCAGCACCCCTGAGAGACATGGAGTGTGTCCAGCACAGCCTGCTCCTGCTGAGACCCCGTGCTAAAGCCCCAGTTCCCCTTCCTGTTCACCTGCTGTGTTGGGCAGAGGCCGAGGGCCTCCCCCATTGCAGGAAGGGAGGCCTGGATGGACAAGGGGCCTTCCCTGTGGCACCTGGGGCTTGTTGGTGGGGGAGGATGGCAGCAGCCTGCAGCCCCCAGGAGAGCCACCTGCTGTCATCCTTGGGGTTGTGTTGAGCTCCCCTGGTGTGACCTGGGCCGTAGGACTGACAGCTGGCGGTGGCAACGGAGACTTCACAGTAAGTCTTCTGGAAGGAAAGCTTCCTGACGAGGTGTCAGAGACACCCACAATCAGGCACAAAGCCCCCGCCAGGAAAGACCCTCCCAGTGGCCAGAGCTGTGCTGCTTCCCTCGGGGACTCAGATACCGAGACAGCCTCCCCGGAGAGATTTTCAAAAGCATCTTGAATGAAGCTCAGCCCAACATCAAGCCCCAGTGCCTTCCCTTCAGTTTGCTCGCGTCTCAACTTAAACTAGAGGGGGATTTAATGAAAGGCTGACTTGGAAACTCGACTGTGATTGTTACCAGGCACCATGTTCCAGAAGTCTTTCTGGATCTTACGTAATCTCTCAGTACTCCTGGCGGGGATATGTGGGGGAAAGTTTACATCCAGTTTAGCAGAATTCCTGCTTAAGTGCTTTTCTTAATAGACCATGTTTGATCCTAAGCCACCTCTTTTTTTGAACCCTTGAGGGTTTTATTACTGAACTGTAAGAAGGTTGTTTTGTTCGGAGGGCTGACATGTTCTTGAATGGAGTCTTGTGGGAGAGATGAAGTGCCCTCCTGCAGTGACACAGGCGCAGATTGTTGGGATCCAGTGGGGGCAGGTAGGCATTCTGTTTTTTCCTGCAAGGTAGCACAGGGACAAGGCTGAGTATCTCCTTTGAAGGATTGGAGGTGCAGATATTAACTTAGATTTTGTAGAGAGGATGGAGAGGATGACAGCGCAGATAAAGGAGTGGCCACGTACTAGGGGGACAGTCTCCCCTGGTGGCCCTTTCTCAGGGGTAAATGCATGGCTCAAGTTGTGGGTCTGCCCAAATCGTAATCTGTCAGCGCAGTGGGAGCTCAGGTGCAGGAGCTCACCGGCTCGCACAGGGCCCTTTAGGAGTTGACCTCATGGCCTCGTTTGAGGAATCCCACCAGCTGTTCCCAGAACCCTTTTCCTTTTATGATAGTGGGTTAATTCCAGATGCCCCATTAAGAAATCAGAGACACATCAGCACATACTCTGAGTCCAGCCAAGCCCCTGGGTTGCATGTGAACCAAAGGAAGCATGCCTGGGGGGTTCCCCTGTGGGTTACACCCCTATCACCAGCTGTGCGGGGGGATGGTGCCCTGACTTCACCTTCCTATACATTGCAGAGAAGTAGTGAGGCCGAAGGCAGAGTCCAAGCTGGATTTCTAGTCCAAGGTTTCTCAAAGGGAGGCCTTATACAAAGGTCTGACAATTAAATTTGCAAACTCATCCTAGAAAAAGTGCTCCATACCCCATTGCCGAATATCACAGCGGTCGCCTTCCAAGTACACCCCTTGGGAAGCCGTACACTGACGCCGGTACCTAGTCCACTCTTTGGGACTCTTTCTGGAATGACCATCAGAGCTGTCCTCAGACAAGATTTAGTAATGAAGTTCACGGACTTGGCAGCTGTGCAAACATCTCTCTGAGGTCTCATAACCTTGGTGTATGAGCGTCTCACCTGTGTTGGTGACGACGTGTGGCGGTGTCTTGCTGAACAGTGTTCATTGTAGTTGTTGTATGTTTTCGTACGCCGTTTGTTGACATCTCTGATGGCCGTTCCCAAAGAAGAGTTCCAAAGTTGCTCTGAAGGGCCGACTAGGGGCTGGTGTCCGTGCACAGCTTTCCAAGGGCGGTACCTCCAGGGGGACTGTAACGGTATCCAGCAACGAGGAGGGCAGCACTTTTTCCAGGATGAGTTTGTGAACTTAGTTGTCAGGCCTGGTAAGTATCAGGTTCTATCTGCCACCACACCCTGGAGTCCTTCAAATACAGATCTTCCCACCAGTATTTGAATGAGAGCACCAATGCTTGGGGAGGGCCGGGTTCCTTGCAGCTTCCCAGAACTGTGCAGAGACCTTTGTCATCTCTAAGAACATTCTGTCTCACGTGAAAGGAACTATTTTGGAATCTGGTAAAACATGGGACCAAGAAGATGCATAGTGATGGTTTAAGGGTTGCTGAGAGAATCTGTTTCACTGCAGGTTCCTGGGCCCTGGAGGTTTTTAGCCTGGGAAGGGCCCTGGGAAACCCCATTTCTCACATGCTCCTCCCAGGTAGGTGGGTGTGGGCTTGAAGTGACGTGAACCTGAATTCTAGGGTAAACCTCCGAAGGCTGGATTTTAGTGGTTTCTTACTGATAAGAAGAGAAGTTAGGTCTATACGGTTTCCTATAGGAGCCTCTCAAAACTGAAGTTCTAGCACATTAAAAATAATCTGCATTTTAGGCTTGGTGAGTTACATTGCCCCCGAAGGGGCCTTGGAAACGAAAGAGAATCACCGCATGGAAGTGTGGGCTTTGTGGCGTGAGGCCCGGGTTACAAAGACAGCCTCTGGGAAAGAACCATTTATATTTATTGAGATCACTGATTTTAATCACCTTGGTTGCTCCCTTGATGCAAAATTATCATCCCCTGTAAATTATGAATACCTTGAAATTCACAAATTCTATCACTTTGGTGATTGGCAACATTAAATGACAACCGCTCTAATTTAAATAAGCAACATCTGGACATTATTATTTTTAGGGATTTTCTTTTTTCATCTGTTGATTTAGAAATCTGGGGCCTTTATGAATCTTGCATGAATATTCTTTTATATTCACATCTACCACCGAGATACGAAGAAATAGCCAAAAATATTGTCCAGTGATGCTTTGATGCAATGCATGTGTTTTTTAAACAACAAATCCATTGTGAATGAGGAAAGATATGAAGTAGGCTGCCTGAGAGGGTAGGTGGAAGGAGCAGCGTGATCCTCCAGGAGTTAGAATAGCCTGATTCAAAACCACAGCAGGGGGAAGGTTTGGATTTTATATGTAATAATATAGCCTTTTAAAATAACAATATAATTTTGGACTGACAATATCAGAATATGGCATTCACTATTTCTCAGACTAATCCAATTTAGAACAATGTATTCTGAGCAGGTTTGGAAAAATAGGAGATCTATCATTGCATGGTATAAGATAATGCATTAATTTTTACGAGTGAGTTATGAAGATGTACAACTTGGTTAAGAGTTAGGATAAACATAATATTCCTCAATTAATCCATTATGCCGTGGCACATGCGCGCCATTTTTATTATTTTAAAAATGAAAAATGTCAAAAAAGGAAATTGCTACTTTTTTTTTAATATCAAAAAAAAGCCTTTTTGGAAAAATCATAAAATGCCTAATCTCATTCACCGTATAAGACTAATGAGCTTAACAAGCCGTCTCCACGCACAGTTTAGGATAAAAGGTCATCAGTTCCTGGCAGTCCAGTGGCAGCACTTTTCAGATGAGGCAAAACCTTTCAGCGCCAAATATCGGAAACGGCATTTGTGATTAGAAGTGTTATATATAGCTATTTGTTATTAACGTGGTGAGTTTTAGAAATTCATATTATACCCTCTTGGGGTAATTCTAAATCTTATGGTGGCAGATGCCAAGAGCGTTTGTGGGGTTCAGGTCTGTTCCTTCCCTGAGTCCGCCTCCCTGTTACCCACCCAGCTGCGAGTGATGGTGAGCGGGGGCGTCTCTCTCTCTCTTTCTCTCTTTCGCACACTCACAGTTGTGTTAGGATCCTACACTTGACTTACCCAAATCTCCCTGAACCCCGCCTGCTTATTTCTGGCGTTTCCCCGCCCCCCAGCAGGGAAGCATGGCTTTCCTCTGTACGGGTCACTGTCATCTGCTCGCCATGTCTTTTCTCTGATCCTGGAGCAACCCTCGGAGGCACGTCCTGGGCACCTTCGGCGTGGGACGCGCCGTGGCTGCAGTCGGCCTTGTTATGGAAAAGAATTGCCCGGTGGGTTGGGGGAATGGCCAACAGCGGACCGGAATCATGAAGCTGAAAGGAATATTGCCGACTGGAGGTCATTTTTCCCAACTGAGGGGCAATAGTTTGCCACTATAAACCGCACATTGCAGTCAGTATATGTTTTATTAAACCATTTAAGGGACTTGGGAGCCATTTCATTTAAACTTCCTGCTTGATGTAGCTCAGGGCAGAGCCCGGAGCAGCTCACAAAAGTGGCCTGGAGTAATTTGTGAAAGAAATACCCCCTGTGCAGGCAGATGGGCCTCAACTGGGGAGGGGCCTGGTCAGGGCTGGAGCCGGTGCTCAGAGAGCAAACTCCCCAACCCTAGAGAGGATGAGAAGGGGACAGCGACAGAGAGTGTGTGTCAGTGTCGGGAGGTTCTATTCCCAGTGCCGCCACTAACCAGCTTTGGTCAAATCTCTCAGCCGCCCCAGGACTGTTTCCGCAAATGGAGGGGATTGGATCTAATATGAGAGACTGGACCTCTTCCTGGGCAGTGATTCTGTAAAATCACTGGAAGGGGGTTACGCCTCAAGTGTGCTTCTGGGACTCCGCATTAGGCCCCTGGTCCTCACGGTGGAAAGCCGGCCTTCGTTCTTGCCCCGCCTGAGAAGTCATTCTGGCTGTGCATGTTTTCCTGGGCTCTGGGGACCGCACTGCCCTGGTGCCATCCTGACGAGCAAGTTCCCAGCAAAAGAGCCGGGACACTAGAAGCAGTAAGTTAGTTCTCAATTTAAACAAAAACGACTCCTTTATTTCCTTATTTTATTTTTAAATTTCAGATTAATAGGAAGGTATAAACAATTAGGTGGCAATGTTTGCAGTTATTAGGTAAAGTCTCTGTTGCACTTGAGCCTGTCACCTAGGAGGTGTGCCGTGCACCTCACTCTGCGCCCTCCCTCTTTTCCCCTCCCTCTCTCCCCACTTGACTTGAGTTTTTCTCTGGTGTGGGGTGTATTAGATCGTCTACTGCCTTCATATTAGCATTGAGTACACTGGATACTTGCTTTTCCACTCTTGTGATAGTTACTAAGGGGAATGTGCTCCAACTCCACCCAGGTTAATACAGAAGATGTGAAGTCTCCATCTTTTTATGGCTGAATAGTACTCCATGGTGTACATAAACCACAGTTTATTAATCCATTCATGGGTTGACGGGCACTTGGGTTGTTTCCACATCTTGACGATTGTAAATTGAGCTATGATAAACAGTCTAGTGCAAAATCCTTATGATAAAATGATTTTTTTTTCTCTTCTGGGTAGATACCTAGTAATGGGATTGCAGGATCAAATGGAAGGTCTATTTTGAGTTCTTTAAGGATTCTCCATACTTCTTTCCAAAGAGGCTGTATTAGTTTGCGGCCCCATCAGGAATACAAAAAAACAACATTTTTAGATGATATTCTTGTATCTGGGGGGAAGGATGGGGAGGTGAGTGTACTGATCCTGGGAGCTGAGCACTGAGCTCCAGGTCTTCTCTGGCTGTGGCTTGTGGAGTAACTCACTACCCCTCTGAGCCTCAGTTATCCTATCTGTGAAATGGAGCCGCTGTCTTCGCCTCATCTTTACCTGTGACAGTCCGATGACTGGGCCTTGTCAACTGTAAAGTTCTCTAGAAGCAACTGCTTTCATTGTTAATGGAAAACTTTGTGGTTATAACTTAGCTTTAAAGCCTCCCCCAAGATGCGTGCCTGGTGAGTTCTGCATTCACAGTTGATGCCTTTGAATACAGGACACATGAGGTGAGCCGCACTTCATCTTCAAGAATAATGAGCAGAATGGGATCAGGCATCTCAGCTTTCTCAGCTCTGACTGGTGGTCTTTAGTAGGTGGCCTTAATTCTACAAAGTTATATAACCAAATCTTTTGTCTAATTGGTAACTATATTTAGGAGGTAGAGAAATATGTGAGCTATTCGTTTCGATTAAATTTTTTATTATGCACTCTGAATTTGGATTGACAACTATTAATATTAAAGAGCTTGGCCAAATTGAAATTTGTATTGCTGGAGAGACTTAAATATAATGTATGATGCTGGGGGGGAAAAAGACCAGGGAATATGGGAATTACCAGGCTGGGTGTAGAGATGGTCCCCGGTGTGGGGCTGGGTGACAGCAGCCCCAGTGTGTTTGTTAAGGAGGAATGGGTGTGGGGAGCTTTGCAGAGCCAGGGTCCGGGTCTTAGGGATTGAGATACTTTCATAGAAATGACGCTAAATAAAGGTGTGCAGCACATTTTAGCACATAATAGAAATATTTTTTTCATAATAACTGTGTTTTTTTTCCCCCAGAACTGATGAGGTTTGGGGGTGAGGTAGAGAGAGACATTGTCAGATGGGTTTGTGCCCCACCAATGCCATGTTCAAAGGGGGGAATCCACCTTCTTCAGAAGCCCCGGAGCACATCGTCTTCCTGTTCTGCCCATCCTCGACAGGGTGACGGCTCTGTCTGTCCATCTGTCCATGGGAAGGAGGACTCAGGGCTGTGGCTGGGTGGGGAATGAGTGGGAGCAGACGGGCCTCCCCGGGCTCACTCTCAGGCAAGCCCTGGGGCTTGGACTCGTGGTTTTTGGTCTCTGGGGCGAGGCCCGTCTAACAATGTCCATGGCTTTGCACGATTCACCAGATTGTCACATGCAGGGTCCTGTGGGGTTTGCACAAAGGCCTTGGGGTTCTACAGATGTTGGGAAGTGAGGTATCTGGGTTCATCAGCCTTAGACAAATGGAAGCAGAACCGGAAGTCAGCTCTTGAGCGCAGTCTAGGGGAAGGTGGGGACACAGTGCCCACCTTTGGAGTGTACAGGCCTGGAAAGCCACTGGCGCCTATGGCCTGCTGGCTGGTCCTCACACCCTCCAGGCTGCTCCATCTTCCCTGTGCTCTTGCTGTGACCTCGTCTGAAGTGCTCACCCCTCCTCCGCCTCCTCCCAAGGCCCCAGCCTGAAGAACATCTCTGACAGTGCCCCTGAGGTGCATCTGTCCTCAGGCTGGTCCCCGACCTTGCTCAGGGCGTCCCAAGGGCCCCAGTGCTGCTCACAGAGAGCACTCAGTATGCTCTGACTGCATGCAGCAGATGTGATTGGGGAAGGAAGGAACGAGAACCACTTCACACCTGCTGCCATTACCTAGTCCAGGCCTTCCCTCCTGCACAGGACCCTATATTTCTCTTCGTGATTGATTTTTGCATAATTTTTCCTGACACTGGGAGCTGGGATACCCATGTGGAAAACCCCCATGAATAGGGATGTTGGTGGCTCTGAGTCAATGGATTTCATGGACACCGAGGTTTCTGTCCACAGAAGCTTTGGTCCTGAACACTTTGGTTTGGTGTCATTTTATTTATTTTTTATTTTTGAGACAGGGTCTCACTATATTGCGCTGGGTAGAGTGCCATGGCGTCACAGCTCACAGAAACCTCCAATCTTGGGGTTAAGTGATTCTCTTGCCTCCTCCTCCCAAGTAGCTGGAGCTACAGGCACCCGCCACAACGCCAGGCTATTTTGTTGTTGTTGTTGTAGTTGTCATTATTGTTTGGAGGCCTGGGCTGGATTCAAACCTGCCGGCTCTAGTGTATGTGGCTGACGCCCTTAGCTGCTGAGCTACGGGAGCCAAGCCAAGGTTATGTGTTCATAGCAGTGGTTTTCTCAGGCCTGCCTGGTGTCCCAGGGCTCCTGGAGTGGGGACAGGGCATGTCACCTTGTGTCTCCAGTGCTGCTGAGCCTGCTCCATCTCCTAGACGTGACCCTGGAGGGCAGGACATGTCTTTGTGAGTGTTTCTCTGATACCACTTAGCTCAGTGGCTGCTGCACCAGTGCCTGTGACAGGTTCTGTATGACACAGAGCCAGGTCGAGAGCTACAGGTGTGCAAGGCAGATGTGACTGCTGGGTCACCCAGGACAGCCTCCAAATGGAGTTTTATTCTCACTAGGTTTCTCTAATCGGCCAGGTTCACAGCCTCTCTGGAGAGCTGACATCCTAGAGGTTGTCTCTGGACACCTTTTTATTAGGTGGGGACACCAGACATTGTTGCAGCCCATGGGCCGCCGCTCCCCGCTACAGGCCGTGGGCTTCCTAAGGCATCCGAGACTCTGCCCGGGGTCTCCCTAGGCGCTGGACTGTGTGTGGCCTGTGATGGGGACAGGTCACGAGTGCTGGGGAGTAAGTGCTTCCTCTGGAACAGTCCTGGGCAAGGGTGGTGTTAGAACTGGTAGACAGACAGACAGCCTGCCCCCCCCATAGATGGGGCCTCCCTGGAGGGAGTCTCATTCAGGTCGAAGCATCCAGTGGGATGGGGCCGGGTGTCCCAGGGGTGCATCGTGTAGGACGCTCAGCCCTGGCTTCCGTTCTCTCCACTGCCCTGCTGGACACCGATCCTTCCTGGGGTCACGTCCTGCATCTGCATCTTTGGGTCTTTTTGTTTGTTGGTTTTAGACAGTCTTGTTCTGTCGTCCTGGTAGAGTGCTGTGGTGTCCTCATACTCAATCTCTCGGGCTAAATCCATCCTCCTGCCTCAGCCTCCCCCGTCTCTGGGACGATAGGCCCTGGTCAGAAAGTCTGGGTAGTTTTTCTATTTTTGGGAGAGACGAGGTCTTGCTCTTGCTCAGGCTGGTCTTAAACTCCTGATCCACCTGCTTTGGCCTCCCCAGGTGCTGGGATTACCCGGCCTTGCATCTTTGTCTCAGAGATGTTGAGCCAGTGGGCTGAATAGTTCAACCTGGTAGGTGCTTGCTTACACCCCTTTCTTCACCTGAGCCTTGCAGAAGCCCTTGACAGGAGGAGCCGAAGTTGTTATCCCATTCTCAGAGTTGGGGCGGGGTGTGGGGAGGCAGCTGGGGCCCAGGGACTTTTTGACCTGGAATCCGTCTTGTTACCCAGCTCCTGCCCTCCTTATTGGGCCTACTCAACAAGGAGGGGGCCTGGGCAGGGAGCTTTGCAGGCCTGCCACTGCGTGTTCTCCCTAAGGGGCATGAATAACCCGGCCCAGAGGCGGCTGCTCTGGGGACAATTTCCTCTGACCTGCTGGGCCTGAGCAGAGCTTTGCTTCTGTAAAGTCTGCAATGACAGGTGTGGGGCTAGAGGGCTGTGGCTGCATGTTAGAGGGAGGAAAGGCCACCTCTCTCGGAGCAACCTGCCTGCAGGCTCTCAGGCCTTCCGCCACTGGGGGAAATGATGGGCAGTGACTGGCTGGGTTCCCATAACGGAGCTGGGGAGACATCCTGGGGCTCTGGCCTGTAAACATCTGCCTGATGGTTTGCACCATGGCTTCGGCAGGGCACATCCTCAGGAGGTGGGTACTCACCTGGCTGTCCCTTCCTGGGCTCCTGGGCCTTGGTTTTTCCAGGTGGACTTGGTTCCCACTGCAGTCAGGATAGCTGGGGAAACCCACCCGGAGCAGGGGCTGGAGCAGCGCTGACTAGAAGTGAGCCTTGCAGAACGGGAGGGGGAGAGAGAGGACGCTGGGGAGAGGGTAGCGGTGTCCTCGCTTGACGCCTTGAGAACCCATTCTTGAATGCCTCGGTTTCCCCTTCCTGCAAAACAGGGAAGGAAAATGCTGGCTTCCCTGTGCCTGGGAGGGGTGGGGAGCCCTCTGTTAACTGAGTGATGTGCTTGGTGAATGGAGGTGTGATTTGAGCAGTGAGCACCTGGGCATTTAATGTTCTTGGGGCAGTCAAGAACAATGCTCTGTGGCCCCAGTTTTAAGCCCCTATTGCCCCAAGTCTCGGCCCTACCTTCTTTTGAGAAGCAGCTGGTGCCATTGTCTCTGCTCTGCTCCAGAACCAGCTTGGAGGCCGAGAATGTTACTCCAGGGGTAGGGCTGACTCCCCGCTCTCCTGCCAATGTCCATTTGGTGACCCTGGGCCTGGGCCTGGTTCCGGGTTTGGGAGCTCACCTCCCATCATAGGGGGACTTTTCCAGGTAGGATTGGGTTGGTGACCCAGGCAGGCATCCAGGGCCCTCTGCTCTGGCCCCTGTCAGCACTGGTTGAGTTTTAGCCAGTGTGATCAGGAGAGGCCCGGGCGACCACATTTCCTGTCCTCTCTGGTCCACCCACAGCATTGAGCCTGGGCCAGGCACAAGTGTGTCCTTGTGACATATTTAGTGATTTGATTTGACAGAGGGTCACATCCACTTTTTTCCCCTCCAAATTTTAGTATCAGATTCATTTATTCCGCTGACTGTAACTGACCAACATTCACATCATTCACCCATTTATTCATTTGCTCATGAAATCTCCGTTGAGTAATTGTTTTGCCTTATTGGCACTTTTAATTCCACACTCCTGTTTTTCCAAAGGTCAATGGCTTGCTGGCTGACCAGGCCAGCTCGTGCACTCCCCGGGGAGAGATTTTTTTGTAAAGAGAGAGGCTCGTTCACATTGGTTGGACTTCAGCTTTGAGTTGGTCTCTTCCCGTCTTGTCTTGGGTCGATACCTTGGAATTCCCGGGGCTCAGAGGATCTCTTACCTCTTCCTTCTGCCAGCCTGTTTCCTGGCTCCATGTCTGAGCCATCTTACCCCATAGTGAGATGATTCTCTTTCTTCTGCTCATTCATTTCAAGTCGGTACCTAACGAGGCGCTAATACCAAGCTGGATATGAAGGTTTGGGGTCTGTGGGACTCTCATCTTTAATGTGTCGGAGGAATGAGTGAAACCTGGCAAGGGTTTGGGTGCTTTGTGTTTTGCTTTTGCCTGGAAGTGCCTGACAATAAAAGTGAATATTTGACCTGTGATTCTGACTTGTAAAGTTGAAAAGTTGCTTATGAGTTTGTTTAAGAAAGAAGATGAAAACGATCTGGAGAATTTGGTTCCAGTCAAGTCACTTCTGAGCTGAAATGTAGCAAGTGCAGAGATGTGTGTTATCTGATGGCGACTTTCTCCACGCAGCTGTGTTTGCTGTAGAAAATCACATTTCTGTGGGGAGCATTGCATGAAATATGCTTTTTTTTTTTTTTTACAATTTAGTACTTTTAATAAAGGATTTGTGAGCAAAAAGCTTAAGTACAAGAACCAAAAAACGTATCGATAAAAATATGGCCATAATCACACGTCAAACCCTGGAAAATTCATTGCATGGAGAATATCCGTAATTGAGAGAAGTTGAGAGAATTGAAAAAAAAATAATATATATACACCCAGAATTCTAAAGGCATGAATTCTTCTAGCTGGGATCAGGGCTTCTGAGTTCTTGAGGGCGGGTATTTTATTATAGTGGATGCTTTACTTAGAAGGATGTAATTTATTATCATTGAATTCACATGGCAACATGAAGTTGGATTTGGGTTTCTGGGAGAAGTTTACGATTAGTCCCCTCATATATATTTATAGCTCTGAAAAAAAAAGTCCCGCTTGATGTTAAAATAACTTAACTATCTTCCCCTTTTTTTGATTTATCTGTGAAATATTGCCTTTAAAAAAATGATGGTTACTTCTAAGTGAAGCATGGCCGTTGTGTTGGGGACATGTGTGTAAGTGGGCATCATGCTTAGGCAGGCACTGTTCCTAGGGCCAGATGACGTTTAAATTAAGATACATCTGGGCTCGGCGCCTATGGCTCAGTGGCTAGGGCGCCAGCCGCATACACCATACCTGGCGGGTTTGAATCCAGCCCAGGCCTGCCAAACAACGACAACTACAAGCAAAAAATAGCCGGGCGTTGTGGTGGGCACCTTTAGTCCCAGCTACTAGGGAGGCTGAGGCAAGAAAATCATTTAAGCTCAAGAGTTGGAGGTTACTGTGAGCTGTGATGCTACAGCACTCTACAGAGGGCGACATAGTGAGACTCTGTCTCAAAAATAAATAAATAAATAAGAGTCCTTAAAAAAAAAAAAAAATAAGACACATCTATTCTGTGCCCTCAAGTATTCTGGTTCACCATGAGGGGTGCTCTTCACATGTCCTCACTGGACCACCCCTATCTGGGGTTTCAGAGAAGATGTACCAGCAACTTATTAGGAAGACGCCTTTTCTTCTTTCCCACTCTGCCCCATTCCACTGAGAGTCATCCTGACCCAGGCACCTGAGAGGCCCCTTCTCCGGGTATATCCCGGGTGGCTTCATCACATTTAGAGATTGCCAGTGGGCTGTGATCTCTATGGTTTTTCCTTTTCCTATTAAAGCACAGTAAGAACTTGATTATGCGTTTCAGTCCTTCTCAGCCTGACCCACAAGTAAAACCAGCAACAGTGACTGAGTTGCTGCCTGGCGTTCGTCGTCAGTGCAGTGAGGTCGTGGCGTCTGACCTTTCCTCCTCACTGTGGCAAAGCTTTTAGCGAGTTGCTCTTCTTACCCGGAAAGCAGCGTAACATGGCCTCGCGTTGCAGATGGGTTACGCATTCCTTTAACACTGGCGCACTCCCTTAACCTTCCTGGGTGGCTTTCGATGACTTAAAACACAGTAATTGGCATGGAAGTCTGAAGCTTTATTTTATGATATTAAATCATTCTTTTGTGGGAACAGAAATCTGCAAAGTATACCGTTCATTACGCGAAGGGCTGTATTAACACGGACTCTAGCTGACAGATGGTGACACCGTGGAGAACTCACGTGGCCCCTCTCCGGGAGGCGCCAGCTCCCACCTGTGGAGGTGAGTGTTGGAACCAAGGACAGACTCCGGCTTCCCACCTGCTCCATGTCAGGGATGGACACGGATGTATTTTCTCCATTGGCTTGCTGCACAAAGGGTAACATTACCCTAAAAATACCCCCAGCGTGGACTGAGATGAACTTGATTGCTGTGGCATTATTTTAGTGGGACTTGGCGCTCTCTCTATGTAATCTTGTGAATACTTTTTTTTTGTTTTCATGTGAACCATGATTTTCTTGAAACAAAGAGGATTATCAGTCATAAGTTCTGAAGACTAAAATGGGGTGGGTGAAAGGTTTAGAAAGAATATTTTTTTTTTTTTTAAGAAAGCTTTTTTTTTTTTAGAAGAACTTACAAAGCTGGCACTCAGCCCCAGCTGGAGAGGCATTCATGAGTTGGGCACCATCTTGGTTCTCTTGCTCTGTGGAGGGAGCCGGGGAGGTGAGGACTGGAACTCGGCTGGCCTTTCCAGTCCCCAGGTGTTAAATGAGAATTGCTTCTTGCAGCCCACAGTCAGCTACTGGAGGGAGTCAAGGTGGGGTGGGAAAGCCGGGGAGAGAAGGCTGAGGCTCCCGGGTTCTAAGAGTCACCCTTCTCCGGATGGCTCGGGACTCGATAGTCCAGGAGGGAGTCCCTGTCTGGTCACAGTGGGGCTTAGACCTGGACTGGGGCTGTCCTTTGGCTCCAGAGGCCCCTTCCACATACAGTTACACTCCATTCCATGTTCCTCATGGAATGCAAGGATTTCCTGGGAAAGGCGCTGTGGGATAGGTCCCTGGGGACATGGGAAGCTTGGAGAAATGGCACCGGAGAATCCTCGCGCTGCCGCCATCCGACTATGTCGTGATTCAGTGTAGTACCCTGTGGTCACCCCACCTCGTCCCGCTCACCTGCCCAACTGGGCACAGCAGGCAAGCTCTCCAAACACCCGGAGAAGAGGCCTCAGACAAGTGCGAGAATTTCCCTGCCCTGGTCTAGAGATAACATTTTAGAAAACACCGCAAATCCAGTGGGATAGAAAAGAGGGATTGCAAAGAGGGTCAGAGCAAACGAGAAACCGCCTGTGAATGCAGAGACCCAGGAGCAGCCAACGACACCGTGAGATAACTTAAGGACAGGAGCGTCCCCTTCGTCTTTCGAATTGCTTTCCGGATTATCTCTGATCTCATGTTTTAGCCCCAGAAATGGGGGAAACGGGGCCAAAGCAAACTTCCGGGAAGGTTGAGGAGAGAAACCGGTTATCTAACTGGTTATCAAGGGGGCCGGATGGGGTCGCTTCCGTGTCTAGGAATGATTTTGTTAGTATGTAGGTCACATTACTGTCTGGTTATTGGACGTTGCCTTAGATAACTGTTTGTGGAGTATTAAATGGTTTTGCTGCCTCAGCACACTTTTTAACTGGTATTTTTCACACAGTTGTGCTGCTGAAAAGGCTCAGAGCTGCAGCAAAAATCAATTTATCTTTCCCTGTGCTACTTGTGTATTGTGAGTTCTTGGTAGTGTTTTACCGTGTGATTAATTGATACTCTTTGTGTTTGGTATCATTTGTAACACCGCTGTCTAACTTCGGGTGCCTTAAAAACTTTCATAAGAACACGACATTATTTATGAGAGACCTCCTCGTGACAAAGTACAATAGTGAGACGCAGAAAGAAAAATTAGATGGAAATGCTCTTGGCTTATAAGTTTATTAAGGGTAGAACAATCTTTCCATTCACAACGCCACTTCTTTCTGCCTCCCCAGGTCTCAGGGCGCCTTCGACAGGCTCTGCTCAAAAAGTTTGCCGATGGGAAGTTTTCCTTTCCTTGGGCTTTTATGGGTGGTCATCTTGCATGGGGGCAGAGGGGACTTCGGGTCTTTTTTGGATGAGAAAAGCGAGGAGGGAGAGGGTGAGAGGCGTGGCGTGCAGTGAACAGGCTGTCCCATCAGAGCCCCCGGGGTGCCAGGCCTGGGGAGCAGGACAGAGTTCCATCTCCGCGGGTCTCTCCCAGGCTCGCTGGGAAGGCCGGGGGCTTTTAAAATAAATGTGTTTGTATGCGTTTCACACGGCGCGGGTCTTTCCACGGGCATTATTAATATCTATTTTTAGAGCAAAGAACGAGGCGGCGGCGGAAGGTATTCGAGGGCCCGTGTGATAAAAACAGAACAATACCGTGGCTTTCCCGTTTCATTATAAAGTTTCTTTGACCCCGTGGTTTATTTTCAAACATTCAAGTTATTTGTTCTGGTGTATTCTTAAACAGGGGTTGTTTTTCTCCCTTTCAGAAAATGAGCACAGATGGTGATGGGTTTTTCAAGTACTGACATCCCTGCTTGAGAAAACGTTCCCACCTTCTTTGTGCCGAACAAGTCAGGCAAAATGATGTGATGATGCGATCATCGGTTTCATGCAGACATGCAGAATTGATTGACAGGGGAAAATTTAACATAAACCACACATTCTTTCAATGCCTTCAATTTCTTAATGATGTTTATTTGTTGGATATTAGCAGCGGCAGGAATTTCATTTAAGGCGAAAGGGCGGGGGTCTGGGGGGAGAAAGGGGAAGATGGAGGAAGGGAAGAAACTTGTTCCAGGCAAGCAGGTTGAAGAGGAAATTTACTGCTCTAGCAGAGTCCCCATCAAAACAATTTGTAACCGCTCCTTGGAGCCGGCTCCGGAGCCGAGGCTGTCAGCGGCTAACCAGCCATTCTCAGACCATTGCTTCTGTTTGCGTGACTAAATACAGACAATTAAAGCCAGGCACTTTCTTCTCTATGAACTCATTGTTATCCAGGGTTCAAGTACTCGGATAATGGGCCACAGGGAGACGGTTGGATCACCATGGGCAGTGGCAGAGGGCCTGGGTAAAACTCATTCCTCCTTATCTGATGTGGGCTCTCCAGGGCAACTCGGGGCTCGCAGGCCCACAGGTTTTTGTGAGCATTGACTGAGGAGGGCTTATGTCCCCTGTCTCGGATCCCGAGCGAAACCCTCCTTTCCTGAGTGTGAACATGACAGGCACAGGGACCCTCTGTGAGGTGCAGAGAGTGAAACCGTGGGAGGCAGCTGTGATCACAGCAGTGACCACTGTCTTCTCAGGCCTCTGGTCACTATCTGTGTCCCGAGGCTGTGTCTGTCTTTCCCAATGCTCTGGGCAGGGGTGCAGGGAGTCCAGGGGCCCATCTGGCCCTGAGCTGCAGACCCTGGCGGCTCTTCATCCTGAGACTCTGCTCTGAGGCCCCTGCATGCTGAAAAGGCCAAGGCTCCCTCTCTCCACCACAGACAAAAGCAACAGGAAACTGTGGCACAAGTGTGGAGGAGTCAAACAAAATCCTGATATTTAATATTTTCCCCCAAAGCATCAGAGTTTTTGTAGATACCTTTTTCTCAACCTGTTGGTGTTTTGCACTTGTTCTGAGCCCTAAGCAGGTGCTTCGCCCGCTTGGTAGAGGGTCCTCGTTTAATTTACTCCCTCTTCCTGTCAATCTTTTCTTTTCCCTTTGGGGACATCTGTGCTTTCCTTTTGCGGGTTTAATATTTTCCTGGAAGCAACCTGACATACCTCTGTCTCTCTCCCCCATACTTGAGCTAGCTCTGTCCTGATACAGCTGTGAGATCAGGGGTCGGAGGGCCTACTAATATGTTTCCTGAGTCACGTTAAGGGAAATGCACAACTTTTAAAATAAAATTTGAACCAGCGGGCAGGCTTCTCTTCCCTTTCCTGGCGCCTGTGCTGTGATTTGAACACCTGGGTGCAGCTTGCTTGCTGCCTGTTGGCAGGTGGCGGCAGAAGGCACCGGGCAGGGCTGGGAGGTGCGGTGACCCCACTTGGGGAGAAGAGGACAGAGGGTCTGTGGGCACCGCAGGATGGAGAGCAAGGTGGACGTGGAAGGGAAGCCGACAGGTTGCCCTGGGTTTTCCAGAGAAAGCTGGCTCCGGGTGGGGGCATGGTAGTCCCCGCTTCTTCTGCCCCCTTCCTCGGGCCCTCCCCGCCCTGGGCACACAGAACTGTCCCTGCTCTGCAGGTGGGCTTCCAAGGCCCCTACACAAACATTTTTTCTTGTCTAGTTAAGTAAGGTCCATGGAGTTTCTATAAAAGTGCCGATTTTTCTTTTTGTGTGAAACTAGTTTAAAATAAAAATCAAAACTCAAAAATAATAAAATTAGAAAAGTATTTTGTCTTTGAAGAACTGCTCTGTTTTCACCTAAGAGGAGGGACGCCTGTCTGAGGGGCACGTGGGTGCCTCCCCGGTCAAGTGCCGCCACTCCCCTGCACTCCAGGGCCAAGGAAAGATGCCAAACAGCCTGGTGGGCTGCGATGTGCACCGAGAGATGGGGGCCTGGCTCCCCCCACTATCACTCCCTGCGACCTCGCAGTCAGCCTCCCTCTCTGGGACTCACTTTTCCCCTTTTGCAAAATAAGGATGGTTACTGCATATTCAGGCTGCTTTACAGGGCGAGGGCTTCTGGCTTCTTCAGTCCCTGGAGATAACCATGGCCACACTCCCCAGACATTTTTTATTGGAGAACGAAAGTCAGAGTCTTCCAGATCACAAGCCCCACAGCAGAGCATGCCAACTGTGAGCCCTAGGTCTCAGCGATGCCTTAGCGAGGTAATAAGGCGGTGGCAGGCACAGGGTCCTAAAGCCCTCACAAGGACCTTGCCCCAGACGGTGACACAGTCTCTGCAGCCCCTGAGACTTGGCTGGAGGCTGGGCTGCCCAGGGCCCAGATAGCAGGCAGCTAGCTGGTGAGATTTCTGGACACCCCCACTCCGGCAGAGCTGGCCCTGCCTGAGTGAGGGACCTCAGCAAGGAAATCCTTTAGGGGTGACTGACCTGTGCTCAGGGTTCATGCCCCCACCACTGTGTTCTGTCCTGTCTGGGCCAGGGCAGAAATGTGAGCCTGGCCATGCATGGCCTTGTTTCCCAAGAATCACGGAGAAACGTGCCCTCTCTGCACCTGTTGTGGTGGCCCTTCTCTGGGCTCTGCTCTCCATTTCACCCCAGCCCTCACACTGACCCCGTTGTCTCCCCAAGTCTCCCAAGGCCGGGATCCCCATCCTATGCTGGCCCTGCGAGGCTGGGATGTGACGGGGTGAAGGTCTCACACGGGCTGTGGTTTCCAGGGTTCCTGAGGGGCCTCGGCTCCGTCTGCCCTGGTCCATACAGGTGGGCCCTTTGTAAGGAAAGCGATGTGAGGTCTCCTGACTGGAAGGCCTGAGAGGCCCGTGCCCTGGGGAGAGGAGGCCCTGCCGGAGCTCTGCTGTCTCCCGTGGTGACTGCTCCGATGCGCCTTTGGGGCTGTGAACTCCAGATATTTGTCTCCAGTTCTCTCCCATTTGAGGGGCTCTGCACTGCGGGTGTCCTGAGCAAGTAGGGGGCCATGCTGTCTTCTGGGGCGCAAGGTGAGGCTTCTGCCTACCTGCTGTGTAGACATCAGAGCAGTGGGCTTGGGGACCCTGGCCTTCCATTGAAGGTAGCATCCCCAGGGGGTAGAGTCCTGGGCAGGGCCACAGGGCTGTGGACGGACACTGGCGTGGGCTGTGATGTGAACAGGGCTCCCATGAGTTCTGCTCCGGGGGCCCCTGGTTCCGGGGGCACTCTGCCTGCTGAGGGCGGTTTGGTTGTGGGTCAGCTGCGTTTGTCAGGTGCCCCCCGCCAGATACCATGTGCCTGAAGGGGTTCACTGTTCACAAGGTCTTGCTGTGCTGTCCTTGCCCCCGCTGCATGCCCTGGGTGGGCTCCAGGGACCTGGGAGGGTCAGCTCAGTGTCGGACTCCTGCTGTCGGGTCATTTTTCAGTTCTGACCCAAGTAGCTTTCCCTGTGGGCCTGTGCAAAGGGCTCGGGTCCTGGCTCACAGAGCAGAGGAGCCTTTCTCCTTCCCCTCCAGAGAGTGGGGTGCGGTGTTGGCGAGGTGGTCAGCCTGGGCTTTCCTGGACTGAGGAGCCAGCAGGCATAAGATGGGCGTCCAGGCGTGATGACCACACAAGCCCTCTCTCTTGCCTGGGTGGAGGACTGTCTGCTTATCTGTTCATCTACACCAATGATTTTCAACTGGTGTGCCTGGAGAGCATCTCAGGTGTGCCATGAAAAATTTTAAAGATCATGAATCAAATTATTTTTGAAAGAAGTTCAGCCTTAAAGAAAGGTGGAGACTTTACCTCTTTCATGTTTACATGGATGGAGCTGGAACATATTCTTCTTAGCAAAGTATCTCAAGAATGGAAGAAAAAGTATCCAATGTACTCAGCCCTACTACGAAGCTAATTTATAGCTCTCATATGAAGGCTATAACCCAACTATAGCACAAGAATATG
>CAUYRH010141170.1:0-10027 GCA_963574655.1 Perodicticus potto
AAATGGTTCTGGGAGAACTGGATAACCTCATGCAAAAGACTGAAACTGGATCCACACTTTCAAACTTACAAAAATTGACTTATAATGGATAAAAGATTTAAATTTAAGTCACAAAACAGTAAAAAATTCTAGAATAAGGCATGGAAAAAACTCTTAATAATAGCAGCTCCAGGAAAAAATTTATGAAGAAGATGCCGTTGGCATTGCAACAACAATGAAAATACAGAAATGGGAATTAGTAAAGCTTCTGCATAGCTAAGGACACAACAATTAAAGCAAACAGACAACCTTCAAAATGGGAAAATATATTTGCATGTTACAAATCTGACAAAGGTTTTATAGCTATAATGTAAAGAGAATTCAAATTTATGAACCAAAAAGGAACAAATCATCCCATCTATCACTGGTCAAGAGACACGAAGAGAACCTTTTTTGAAGAAGACAGATGAAAGGCTAATAAACATATGAAAAATTTCTCACTATTCCAAATCATCAGAGATGTACAAATTAAAACCACCTTGAAATATAACCTAGCCCCAGTGAGAATAGCCCACATGACAAAGTCCCAAAGATGCAGATACTGCTGCAAATGTAGAGAGAATGGATCACTGTTACACTGTTGGTGGTATTGCAAACTAATACACCCTCTTTGGAAAGAAGTATGAAGAATACTTAAAGAACTCAAAATTGGTCTTCCATTTTATTCTTCTATCCCATATTTACCCATAACTAGGTATCTACTCAGAAGAAAAAAAAATATTTTATCAGAAGGATGGTTGCATTAGATTGTTTATTGCAGCTCAATTTAATATTACTAAGATGTGCCCATCAACCCATGAATGGATTAATAACCTGTGGCCTATGTATACCACAGAATACTATTCAGCGATAAAAATTAGAGACTTTACATCATTTGTATTACCCTGAATATAGTCGGAAACATTTTCTTTAATGAAGTATCACAAAAATGGAAAAGCAAGTATCCAATGTTTGCAATACTAATAGGAAGCCAGTAGATGAACTAATAACATGCCCGCACAAGAGAAAAACTCAATTTAATTCACTTTGGGGGAAGAGGGATGGAAAAAGGATGAGGAGTGGAAGGAGGGAAATTGATATGGGCTCTCCTACTGGGAACAATTTAAAGGCATTAGTCACAACTCCTAGGTGAGGGGCACAACTACAATAGGGACCTTACCTAATAAATGCAAACATTTTAACATAATCATTTTTACCCACATATAAATCTGTAACATAAACACAGTTAGATACCAGCCTGAGCAGGAGTGAGACCCCCATCTCTACTAAAAATAGAAAAATTAGCTAGGCATTATGGCAGGCACCAATATTCCCAGCTTCTTGAGGGACTATAGCAGGGAGATTGCCTGAACCCACGAGTTTGAAGTTTCTGCGGTCTAGGCTGAGGCTATGGCACTTTAATCTGAGCAACAGAGTGACACTTGGTCTCAGAAAAAAAAAAAAAAGAGAGAGAGAGAGAGAAAGTAAAAGAAAAGAAGAAAATTAACTGCAATGAGATTTTATGGTCATTATTATCATTATTATTTGTTAGTTTGCTCGTTTGCTTAAGATTACTGGCTATTTGGGCACTATTTAATTCCTTATAAAATTTAATTTTTTATTTTCATTTTAACATGAGATTAAATGTGAAAAATGAATTTGTTATTTTGATGGGAACCGCTTTAATCCGCAAATCACTTTGAACAGTATGGACATTTTAACAATATTGATTCTTCCAATCCATGAGCTTATGTTTTACTACTTGTGTCACCAACAGCTTCTTTCATTACTGTTTTGTAGTTCTGCTTTGGTTAAGTGTATGAATATGTTATATATATATATGTGTGTATGTGTGTGTGTTATACCATATCTGTTATATATTACATTATATAACATACGATAATATGTATATAAAACAGGAGTTGTTTTATATATGTGTATGTGTATGCATCTCGCTCTACATATTATGTTATCTATCTCTATATATAATGGTACTGAGTTATTAATTTATATAATTATAATTAATATTAAGTGGTACTGAGTTATTAATTTTATTCTCAGCTTGGCTGTTATTAGTGTATATAATGGCTACTGATTTCTCTACATTGATTTGGTAATCTGAAACATTGTATAATTTATTTATCAATTCTAGGAGCTTTTTGGAAGAATCTTTCAGGTTTTCCAGATAGGAAATCCTATATCATAGGTAAACAGGGAGTATTTGACATCTTTATTGATTTGAATGCCTTTTATTTATTTCTCTTGCCTGCTTGTTCTGGCTAGGACTTTTAGCACTATTTTGAATGGAAGTGGTAAAAATGGGCATTCTTGTTTTATTCCAGTGCTTAGGTAATTTTTTTCAATTTTTCCCCACTCAAGTGGATGTTGGCTATGCTTATATCATGCAAAGTTTCTATTCTTTTGAGGTCTGTTCTTCCTATATGTTGTTTGTTAAGGGTTTTTATCATGAAGATGTATTTGATTTTATCAGATGATTTTTCTCTATTTATTGAGATTTTCATGGGTTTTACTTTAATTTTGTTTATGTGGCAAATGACACTTAAGAATTTATGTACAATGCACCATCTTTGCATCCAATGGATGAACCCCACTTAGTCATGATAAATTGTTTTTTGTATGTGCTATTCGACTCTGTTTGCTATGATTTTGTTGAGAACGTTTCCTTCTATATTCAGGGGATGTTAGTCTATAGCAGTGTTTTTCAATTTTTTGTTTTTATTTCAACATGAAAGTGCCGTATGTTAAATTTCCAAGGCACACTTAAATTATGTTGATTAAAAACAAATACCATGCTTTGAAATTATTTCAAAAAAATTAATTAATGATCTTTAAAAATTTTTGCAGCACACCAGGTGAAAATCATTGTTCTATAGTTTTCCTTTTTCTTACATACTTTTCTGGCTTTGTATGAGAATGTTACTGGCTTTGTAGGTTGAAGTAAGGAGGATTAGCTCCTTCTTGATATATGGAGCAATTTAATAGTATAGGAACCAGTACTTTGTAGGTTTTGTTGAATGCGGCTACAGATCCATCTGGACCAAGCTTTCTTTTGTTGAAATACATTTTATTATGGATTCAATTTGCTACTCAGGTCTGTTAAGAATTTCTAATTCTTCCTAATTCAAGATTGACATTTTGTGTGTTTCAAAAATTTTTTCCATCTCTCAAAACATATTTTCAAGTTTTAGTGCTAGGTAAACTTGTAGTAGTCTCAGATGATCTATTGTATTTATTTTGCATCTGTTGTAATGTTACCTGTTTTGTTTCTGATTGAGATTATATGAATTCTTGTTCTTCCTTTCTTGACTAGCCTGTGGTCTGTTGATTTATTTTTTTTTTTAAACAAGCTATTTTTTATTTCATTGATCCCTTTTCTTGTCTCAATTTCCTTTAGTTCTGCTCTGATTATTCTTCTTTCTTCCCACCTTCTAGCTTTAAATTTGATTTGTCCTTGCTTATCTATGTCCCTGAAATGTGCCATTAGATCATAAATTTGTGATTTTTTTTCTGTATAGGTAGTCATTTGGGGCTATGAATTTCCTCCTTACTGAAGCTTTATATTCCAGAGAATTGAGGTAATTGTGTCACCATTCACAAGCATTCCCCAATTTTTTTTTTATTTCTACTATGATTTTGTCATTGACCCAGAGATCAATCACTAAGTTGTTTAATTTCCACCTATTGATGTAGTTTTGGAAGTTTCTCTTGAAATCAATTCCTAGTTGTATTTCACTGTGATCTGAGAAGATACATTGTATGATTTGGATCTTTTTAAATTTTTTGCGAATTATTTTGTGGCCTGACACATGTTCTATGTGCTGATGAGAAGAATGCATATTCTATAGTTTTGGGATAGAATATTTGATAGATTTCTAGGAGGACCATTTGTTCTAAAGTTCTAAGTGGTTTTGTTATGGTTGTTGATTTTTTTAGGCCTCAGTGATCTATCTTCTTCTGTCAGTAGAATATTGACATACCCAAATTTTATAAAGCTGCTACTTATTTCATTTCTTTCTGTCTTTTTTTTTTTTTTTGATAGAGATAGAGTCTCACTTTATCGCCCTTGGTAGAGTGCCATGGTGTCACACAGCTCACAGCAACCTCCAACTCCTGGGCTTAGACGATTCTCTTGCCTCAGCCTCACGAGCAGCTGGGACCACAGGCAGCCGTCACAACGCCCAGTCATTTTCTTGTTGCAATTTGGCCGGGGCCGGGCTTGAATCTGCCACCCTCGGTATATGGGGCCAGCGCCCTACTCACTGAGCCACAGGTGCCACCCTTATTTCATTTCTTGTTTCTACAAATATTTGTTTTATGACTCTGGGAACACTGGTTTTAGGTGCATACATATTTATGATTGTTTTATGCTTTTGTTCAATCAATCCTTCATAATTATATAATAATCATCTTTGTTTTTTAAACTATTTTTTATTTCAACTCTATTTTTTCCTCCTTGCTATTGTTTTCCATTTGCTTGGACTACTTACATTCCTACTTTACCTTGAGTCTGTGTGAAGTCTTATGAATTAAATGGATTCCTTGCATATGGCAGATACTTTAGTTGAATTATTTTATCCATTCCATTAATCTATATATTTGAAGTGGGGCATTTTCACGACACCCATTCAATTTCAATATTGATAAATGAGCTACTCTTCTAATCATCATGTTAATTATTTTCTAGTTGTTTTATCTTTTCCCCTGCATTCCAGTTTTATAAGATCAGCAACTTTTTACTTTTGAATATTTTTACACTTATAAGTATCAACTATTCTTTTTGGGGTTTAAGGACCTTTTGAGAGTTTCTTATAAATCAGGACTAGTGGTGACAAATCTTCTTTGTGGCTGCTTATACAGGAAACATTGTATTTCTGTTTTATTTGTGAAATTTAACCTTTGCTGAATATAAAATTTTGAGCTGAGCTTTTCTGTTTAAGAAGCCCGAAAATCAGACCCTGATCTATTCTGGCTTGCAAGGTTTCTGTTGAGAAGCCTGCTGTTAGTCTGATGAGTTTTTCTGTGGAAATTACCTGATGTTTTCATCTTGCAGCTTGTAAGATTACCCATTTTCAAATTATAGTACAAGGCTATAGTAATAAAACAGTGCGGTACTTGTTTAAAAGTAGACACATTTCTATGGAGCAGAATAGAGAACCCAGAAATCAAGCCATATATCTAGAACCAATTAACTTTCAACAAAGCAGACAAAAATATACACAGGATAAATAATTCCATATTTAATAAATAATGCTGGGAAAATTAGAGAGCTTATGCAAAGAAATGCAATTGGACTTTTGTTTTCACTGTATACAAAAAATAACCCAATATGGGTTAAATATTTAAGTTTTGGAGGGGATGGGACAGAGTCTCACTTTGTCTCCCTTAGTGGAGTACCCTGGCTTTATAGCTCACAACAACCTCAGACTCTTGGGTCCAGTGTTCCTGTTGCCTCATCCTCCAAAGTAGCTAGGACTAAAATAGCCCACCAAAACACCCAGCTATTTTTTTTTGTTTGTTTCTTTTTTGCAGTTTTTGGCTAGGGCTGGGTTTGAACCCGCCACCTCTGGCATACTGGGCTGGTGCCCTACTCCTTTGAGCCACAGGTGCAGCCCACACCCAGCTATTTTTAAAGATGGGGTCTTGCTCTTGCTCAGGCTGGGCTCTAACTCCTGAGCTCTGGCAATCCACCAGCCTCAGCCTGCCAGAGTGCTAGGATTACAGGTGTGAGCCACCACTCCTAACCTTGGATTAAAGATTTAAATGTAAACCCTGAAGCCACCAAATTATAGAATAAAACTTAGAGAAAATTCTTCTGGACATAGCCTATACAAAGAATTTATTAATTGCACCAAAAAAGCAAAAGAAAAAAAAACAAAAAAAAAAAAAAAAAAAGGGAGGGGGGACTAATTATGCTAAAAAGTTTCTGCACACCAAAAGGACAGAGTAAATAGACAACTTGCAGAATGGGAGAAAATATTCACAAACTATTCATCTGACAAAGGGGTCATACTCAGAATAGTCAAATAACACAAATAAATCAGGAAGAGATAAAATGTCTATCAAAAAGGGGACAAAGGACATGAACATAAATGTTTCAGAATAAGATGTATTAATAGCCAAAAACATATATTCATTATCATAAATCATGGGTAAATGTAAACTAAAACAATGAGATACTACTATAAGCCTGTCTGAATGGCCATTACTAAAAAGTCTAAAATTTGGGCGGGGCCTGTGCCTCAAACGAGTAGGGCAACAGCCCCATATGCCAGAGGTGGCAGGTTCAAACCCAGCCCCAGCCAAAAACTGCAAATAACTAAATAAATAAATAAATAAATAAATAAATAGTCTAAAAATAATATTTGTCAGCCTGAATGTGGTGAAAAAGAATGCTTATACTCTTTCGGTGGAAATGCAAATTAGTACAACTTCTATGGAAGATAGTGTGGAGATTACTCAAAGCACTAAAAGTAGACCCAAAACGTGATCTAGCAATTGCACTACTGGATATCTATCCATAGGAAAAATCATTATATATATATATATGTATATATATATATATATATATACACACACACACACACATAAAATATGCATTTACATATTTATCAAAGCAAAAATTCATAGTTCCAAAGATATGGATTTTACCTAAGTGCCCATAATCTGATTAGATCTGATTAGTGAATAAGGAAAATATGTATATATGCAGATATATAAATATATAAATAAACATTTGCCATGGAATACTACTGTGCTATAAGAAAAGAATGAAATGTCTTTCACAGCAACTTGAATGGAACTGGAATCCATATTCCTATGTGAAGTGTTCAGAAATAGAAAAACAAATACCATATAAGCAATGCACATACATAGTCATACACAGTGATGAAATAGACTTTGGGAGTCCAAAAGGTGAAGAGTGGGAGGGTGGGATGGTGTGAGGGATAAAAAATTGCCTATTGGATATAATGTGTACTATTCAGGTGGCATATACACTAAAAGGCCTAAATTTACCACTATGCAATTCATTTATTAATAAAAAAAATTGTACCCTAAAACTATTAAAATAAAAATTATTTTAAAACTAACTGTAATACAAATATGATTTTTAAAAATCTTTAGCTATTTATTGAGTGATCAAATTAAATATACCAAATTTTTCTTTGGATCAAAACCATTAATTCCACTTTGTTTTTCCTAGACTACTAGTAAGTTATGTAGTCTGTCCTACTGTCAATGCTTTGGGTTGCACAACAGTTGTTACAGACTTACACATTCAGGTGAATTTTGATGAGGTAAAACTAGTAGATTTTGAATAAATGATTTTTCCTGAAAAGTGATTGCTACCTCCTTTCAGATGAAAAGTTGATTGAAGAACATGCATAATCTGTTTTAAACCAAAGTGACTACAAATTTTCATTTTTGAAACATTTTCACTAGATGTGCCCCAATATTTTTGAATAAATGATGTTTTCCTTATTTGGTGGGGGTGTGGATTCTACTTGGTTAGCTAAAGTGATAATATCTCTTTAAAGTATAGATAATTATAAGTGGTTTTCTTTTAGGTAAAGATGTGTGCCCTATTTTGTATATGGTAATATTATTCTAAATAAATTTATTTCACACTGATATTGTTCCTTTTAGAATATCAAAATATCTTTCTCTTTGGATATTTCCATATGAAAAACTTCAGTTATGGGACTCGAAATCTGTGTTATTCCATTTTTTACTAGCAGTAAAATACTTATATTTAAGGTTGTGGAATGCAAGTTGAGAAAGTAGACCAAGCTTTTTCAGTTCAACACTTTTTGGAGTCACTATCTTTCCTGTACATTCTTTTGGTATCACTCAAGCTTGTAATAGATGGGAGGTGTAAATACATATGTCATATCTGTTTCTATTTTTATAATAATATATGTTATTACTTGCAAAAAATTATATACTACATAATGTTATGTCATGTTGAAACTTTAATAATTATGTATATGTTGCTTTATATATGTAGATTTAGTTTCAGTCAGAATTTGAAAAATGGCAGTCACACTATAGCAATTATGACTTAGAGCAAGAAAATCTGCAACAAATACAATTAAGACATCCATTAAGTTGCATGATAGGCAGTCTTACATTGCCTATAGGATCTTGTTTAGATTGACACATGTTCCCTTCCCAAGAAAACATTTTCCAACATTTATAAAAGCTAACAGGCCATTATTTCATGAGTATTCATTTAATAAGTCACTATATGTCATTATTGTTTTAATATCAAAAACACATTCTAATTTCTTAAAGAGTAGTACATTAGAATCCATGTAATCATAAAGGCACTATTTTCTTTACCTTAATAAATTGTTTACTGTTTAGACTTTGTTCTTTCACGTAGTTAGAGACACTGTCAACTTCATTAGTTAGAAGAACCACCATAGAAATAAACTAGCTCATATTTCATTTCTTTTTCTTGTAGGGAAATTATTCTTTTTCAAATTCACTCACTCAGAGTGTTACAATGTACAGTTCTAGGTATCACAGGGTTTCTCATCTGATCTCCCTCTTATGGCCGCCTTATCACTATCCCATACTTGGTCTCTAGGTAAAGTGGCCTCTGCATATACCGTCAGGGCAAAACATTGGTCCTAGAGCTTAATTACTTCTATGTAAAAAAGATATTTGGCCATTTCAAGCTGCTATGGTTTCAACATGTTCCCCAAAACTTCAGGTGCCAGTGCAACAACACTGAGAGATGAGAACATTAAGAATTGCTTACATCATGGGGGATCCACTCTCATGAATGAATTAGTGCCATTAGCACAGGATAGGGCTCCTGATTAAAGGATGAATTCAGGCTGACTTCCTCTCACTGCCTGTGAAATCGGTGTCCTCTCCTCTTCCATCATGGGATCATCTCGGCCAGATGTCAGTTCTTTTGCTCTAGAAACTCCCAGCCTCAAGAATTGTGAGCCAAATACATTTCTGTTCTTTATAAATTTCACAGTCTGTGGGATTCTGTTACAAGAGCAGAAAATGAACTAAAACACTAACCATACCAACTCTAATAAAATCCTTTCCATGCTTTTTAATAAAAAGCAACTATACACAAAAACATATATAGAGAATATGTTTAAGTGTTTTACTAGCAAGAGTGTCTCTGTACATGCTTCTTTTATTGATAAAAATAAAAACGTTTTTAAATTAAAAAATACTATATATATACATATATAAAAAACATACCTATATGATCAAGTAATTCATTTTGAATTATCCATGACAGAGAATGTATAATGGGTTATTCCTTAAGTATTGTTAACACTTGTGTATAATTTTGGATTTTTCAAAAATAGCTAAAGATATATTTCAAAATATAGTATATAGCTGCTCCACCCATATTCCACATTCTCCCCTACCTTCAAAAAGTAATTGGGTGATCAGTCTTGTGACTCTCCTCATGTGCGTGGTATTTGGAAATAAGCATTTCTCTTATTTAAAAAAGAAAATATATATCTATTTTGTGGAAAATTTATCCTATCAGTCGAAAGCAGTAGATATAATTAAATCATAAAGATTGCTAAAAATGAACTGATGGAAAAACATAACCACATGTCTTTGGTGATGAATAATCAAAACTTGTAAATGGAGTTTCCTAGTCACTGAAACATTAGGAAAATAGTTCGTGCATAATGCCTTTACAATATCTTTAGTATTTTATAACACTGCAGGTCACTCATCTTCTGTTTGACAAAAATTGTGTCTGCTGAAATGGTTGAATTCCTCAATGATGATATTAAGTTACATAAAATTCTCCATCAGTTAATGACAGTACAGCATTCATTAGATGTAAAAATAGCAGAAGGAAAATGACAAGGATGTCTGCCTGAGCAAGCACTCTAATCACTTCTATATAATATAGTCATAGCTTCCACAATCAAAAGACAATGTTTAGCAAAGCATTCACTATTGAACAAACAGCTGCAAACTCTTCTGCTCAGGAAAT
>CAUYRH010141174.1:0-19966 GCA_963574655.1 Perodicticus potto
GCAGCCAAGTAGTAATATAATGGATTTGGCCAAATATCTTCTTTGATGATCTCTCCTAATTCATCTGGACCTACATCAGGATGGTCAGTAAACCAGGTAAAGAAGCTCTCTGGTTCCTGATGCTTCCTCTTCCTGCTGGCTCGACTCTGCGTTTGACTGGAACGCTTAGTCAAGTCCTTTCCAAATTTCCACTTTATTTCAGTGGACTTTGTAGTTTCAACACCATTCTCATTCAGATGAAATTCTTTGGAGAGAACTTTATTTCCAAAGTAAGGGTTTTCATCAAAATAAAAGTCTATTCTGTAAACTGATTTATTATCTTCAAATTTGATCACTTCAACTCTGGTCAAATAACGCAGTGCCTCTGCGTCCTCCTCCCCAAGCAGCGCAGACACTTGCGGATGGCAGTCAAATGTTGTTACCCAAAACTTTGGGATTTTGGTTATCAATTCTGACCTCTTCTTGAAAAATGGCTGGCAGAGATTGTTATATTTCTGCTCTATTTTCAAAATCTCCTTAGCAGCTTTTTCATTAAGTCTGTCTATTTCACTCTGTACTTCATCGGCAAGTTTAAATACTTCCTGCCGAACTTTTTCTGAGGTGTCGTGGGCCCCAGCATCGGGGTTGGAGTCGAGCTCCATTTTATCGACTTTGGCCTCGGGATTGGAGTCGAGCTCCATTTCGCCGACTCTGGCCTCGGGATTGGAGTCGAGCTCCATTTCGCCGACTTCGGCTTGAGGCTCAGACATGCTGCTGCTCAGCGGTCGGAGTGGGAAGAGCGGGGAGAAGGAAAGAATAGAAGGCCAAGGGGATGAGCCCGCGGCTTACCCTCAGGCCACTCACACAGGCGCTCGCAAGGTCCACTCGCTTCCTCGCGGCGTGGCGTTCTCTCGGTTGCCCTCCTTCCCCCGCCACCCCACACGCTGGCGCATGCGCAGTCCTCACGGCCTGGTGATGAGGGCGGGGCTTGGGCGGGGCTTGGGCGGCGTGGGGCGGCGTGGGGTCGTGGGGGCCTCGACTCGGGCTCCTGCTTACAGAGGGGAGGTGTCGACTGACGGCGCAGGGCTCCTGCTTACTGAGGGGAGGCATTGACAGACGGCAGGCGGCGCTCCAGCTCGCTGCTCGCTCTTTAATGCAATTTTTTATTTGTAACTTAAGTTCTCTTGATCAACCAGTTTAAATACCAACACATACTTGCCCCTCTACCCTTCTGAGACACCCCCCACCAAAGGAACTCAAGTAGTCTAATGTCTTTGCATCTGCTAAGTCTCATGACTGAGATTATTTAGTACCGCCTCTACTGGAGCAAAGGTTCATTTTCTACTATACGTTCCTTCTCTTTAATAACTGAGCAGAACAGTAATGCCTTCAAGTATGTACCTTGACCTCTAGGTCATCAGGCTTGTGTTATCCTGACTGTGGGCGCTACAGGATGGCTGCTGGTCTATAATGGCTAATGTCTGATAACTAGAGTTTTGTTTGTTTAGGGTTTTTTTTTAATGGAATTCTGATTATCAGTGGGGAAACCAAAAGACTGTGCTTATGAGTTAGGGGTGGCACTTCCTGTCTGCTCCATTTGATCTTGCTATGTGCTGTGACTTGCACCGTTTTGCTCACTTTCTTCTTGGTTGTAACTGTGTCAGGAAGAACTGTTTCCTTCTCCAGGAAGAAGCCTGTCCCTAGGAGGAGACATGCTAGAGAGAGGAATAGCTGATGAGGAGCCACTGGAGGGTCTTTGAAGACCAGCTGTATCATGGTAAGGATCATGGCAAGGATCACGTTCCTGATCCTTCCCATGATCCTTACTGCTCTTAAATAAGACACAGAATAACTTGATGATTTTCAAGTTAAGAGATGCCAAGGAGACCACCAGCATGAAAAGGATGAAGATGCTTTCCTCCACGGGGTGAGAGAGAAAGCAGTCCACCTGATATAGACAAGGGTCTCATTTGCAAATGTAAACTGCACTCAAGCTAAATCCATAGAGATACCACTGGTCAGCAGGAATGCCACCTCTAAAACAGACTTGAAGGAGATTTTGATGGAGTAGGTTCTTGGCAAGCCCCCTTGCATTTTCACCTAACTGTATTCTTCATTGCCATGCTTAAATTTCTTTATTCCATTTCCTGCAAGCACATTTACACACTAACACCATCAGTTTGGGCAAATTTAAGTTCTTCTACCTGCTCGTTCAACTTCTCTTCTTTTCACATGTCATGAAAAACATGCACCAGGTAAAGAGTGTGGGCACAGACACAAACATGATCAGCAGGAACCAGAAGCACACATGACAGATTGGGAAAGACTGGTGATAGCAAACATTTTCACAGCCAAGCTGTCGAGTGTTACAGAGAAAGGCAAACTGTTCATCGTCCCAGACTCCTCAGGAGCAGGATTCAGAAAATGAAAAGGAGGGAGAGTCACACCTTTCCTCCAGCTGTGGAGTAGGCTTGAACCTTGTCCACGAGTTGGCCTCAGGCACTCTAGTCACCTGTGTTGCCTGTTTGCTATTCTTTTGATGAAAAGAAGTGAAATAGGCACGCTGAATGATTGTACTCCTTGGAGGACAAAGTAAAATGAAAAAGTAAGCTCAAGCTGTGAAAATGCTGAAGTTTAAAAGTCTGCTGCTTTGGGGTACCTTCCTCACTCTTTCTAATTAATGAAAAAAAATTGCTGACACCAGATAAAAAGTTTGTGTGGATTCATTTCATACAAGTAATCATAAATAAGGATGTACATATATCTATAATGGGACAAGTTACATAAATGGGAGAACAAAATAGACAAATATAAACATCTTCTTCAATTCCAAAACAAAGCAGTCTCTAAAAATAATGACTCAACAACAGAAACTGAATTAACAATTCATACTCATATTAACTGATTCATCATCAGAAGAATCTGGGCCAATACCTCCCAAATGAATAATGATATTTATTCAACCATCATTTATTCAGAGCCTATACGTGCTAAATGTTATACCTGGCACTTGTTCCTATTGGTTAGTAAAACAGACAAATTCCTGTACTTGTAGAACTCACAATGAATGGGGAAGGGAATAATTAAAAGTGCAGTACTTTATTAAACCTAAGATTATAAGATAAACCATTATTTTACTTACCACTCAAAAAGGAATCAAGGCATTCAGTGTAAGATGTATCCTAATTTCAGAAATGTGAGGAAAAATGTCTATCTTAAAATCAAGAAAAAAGGCTAAGTGAGCAAGTCAATCTACAACTGCAAATTAAACAAATGCCAAGAAAACAGAAGGCACCAACAGAGGTGATAGAGGATAGATAGCTGGGCACTGTAGCTCAGTAGGTAGAGCACCAGCCCTGCAAACTGGGGTGGCAAGTTCCTTACCTGGGCCTGATTCAGAATGAAAAAAGAAAGAAGGAAAGAAAGAAAGAGGTGATAGAGGATAATGCCTTGATAAGAGGCACCTCAAGGAAATCCAGGACAAACTGGATAGAGTTGGCGAGGCAAAGGGTGAGAAAACTGTTGCATGTGCAAAGAATTTAAGGGGGAAGTACTCACTGTACTCAAGGAACTAAAAGGCAGACAGAGAAGTCACCAGGTAGGAGGCAAAGACAGAAGGAATACAGCCTGAGGCTGCTGCCTGCGGGGTGGGGGGGCTCCTTTAGGCATCCACTTGGCAGCAACAGAGAAACCCAGGGACAGAAAGCAAGATTATACTGTGAATCTGGGGCAAGACTGAGGCCATGGGAGAAATTAGGAATAGCTGTCCAAGAGCTCTGGGGGACAATGAGAAGGTCGGGGAAGACTGGATCAGAATGAGGGACGTACGAAGATAAGTATTCTATGCTGAGGGATGGTCAAGTGAGTTTTGGTGGTGACGAAAAGTAAAAGAAGACGTCAAGAATAACAGGGCCAGTCCTAAGAGTCTCTGCAGAGGGGAAAGGGCAATCGATCTTGGCACTGTGGTACCAACTGCTTTGGTGAATTAAGTGGCATTTTTCCAAGGGTAGCTGCCATCCCAGTTAACATGAAGTAGCAAGATCAGACCAAAAAAGGAGTTGTTGTTCCCTCATTATCTGGGAATTGGTAGTTGGGTTCTTGCCAATAGGATCCCAATCTAAATATTTATTTATTCAACCTAGACCATCTATCTTCAGTTGAACCATTAGCACGTGGAAGCTTTTTTGTTAAAACTAAATTACTGATGCACTGTGTTCACTCTTGTGGGTTTTTTCTTCTAGCATATTGTAATAATGCATGAAGAGTTTTTTAAAAAACATTTTTAGGAGAACACAGATAGCACTCACTAATCTGGGGGCTGGGGTGGGGGAAGGTGAGGCCTGGTGCTTAAGTCAATGGTACCACTACTGAAGACCTGCTACTTTTCATCTATTCCCTCCCGATAGCACTTATTCCTTAAGAAGAAAGGTCTCTAAGCAAAAGCATAATGAAAGTTTTCTGCCACTTATTCAGAACATGCTAGACAAATAGATCTTACCTTAAAAAGGACCAGTTAATTATTACATAGCAAAAAATAGTCACTTTCAACCAAATCCTTTCAATACAGCAAATCATTTTATATGAAATAAATAATTTTATAAAAATTATATATATAACTATTTATATAAATAATTTAATATATTTGCTATATTAAATGTATTTTATTTATAATTTTTAACACTTTAATTCTTCAATTTTTTTTGAGACAGAGTCTCACTATATTGCCCTGGGTAGAGTACTGTGGCATCACAGCTCACAGCAACCTTAAACCCTTGGGCTTAAGTGATTCTCTTGCCTCAGCCTACCAAATAGCTGGGACTACAGGAGCCCGCCACAAGGCCCAGCTATTTTTTTGTTGCAGTTGTTTTAATTGGCGCAGGCCAGGTTCAAACACGTCACCTTCCGTGTATGTGGCTAGCGCCCTAAACACTGTGCTACAGGCGCCAAGCCAAAAAAAAATCCTTTACTTCCCAAAGAGAGATATTCCTTTTAAACAACGAGGAAAACTAAAAGAGAAAAATATTTCTTAAGGTAAACATGATATGAGTTTAGAAACTACAAAGCAAATCTTAAACATCACACAGCCAATTTGTTTCTTGGTTCAATGGCTGTTCCTCTCAAGTAAATTCAGGGAGAAAAATAAAACTTAAATCCTAAAAAAAAAAAGGCAAGGTTAATGAAATTTACAATGTCTTAATCAGTCATCTGTGATTGGTTACAGATCCAAGAATAACAACTAACGTCTCCCAAAATACACATTTTTAGCAAGTGATCAAGTTATAAATCTTTAAAATACACAAAGTTCAAGACCAGCCTAAGCAAGGGCGAGACGCCTTCTACTAAAAATAGGAAAACTAGTTGAGCGTCACTGCGGGTGACCAACAATTACAACTGCAACAAAAAAATAACCAGTGTTGTGGCGGGCGCCTGTAGTCCCAGCTACTTGGGAGGCAGAGGCAAGAGGATCACTTGAGACCAAGAATTTGAGGTTACTGTGAGCTAAGATGATGCCACAGCACTCTACCCAGGGCAACAAAGTGAGACTCTGTCTTGAAAAAATGAAAAAAAAAGTATGAAAAGTATGTTCTTAGTTGCTTAAGTAACACATTTTAGCAAAACTGTCCTCTACCTCACAGATTCTGAAAGTAATCCTATAAAGCTAAGTGACCAGAATCTATAGTTTATAATACGTTCATCGAAGTTGAATAAAAATAAACTGTTGGCATCATTAAGAATAATGGATTTATTCTCATTAGTTTTTCAAATTCAAACAATACTCAGTCTCTAGAAATTTCAAAGTGCCTTAGAAAATTGAGTTATTTCTTCAGAAATAAGTGGGACAAAATAATAAGAATCCTTAGAAATACTTTAACATGGTTTATAGTAGGTATCTGATAAAACAAAAAACAATGCCATGGGGGAAAAAAGAAAATCAATAAGTATGATAATTCTAGTGAATTTAGGATAAAGTTATTAGCAATCTGCAAAAACTATATGAAGTTCTTAAGTTTTCCAAATATTTGGTTCTGAAAAAGTTCTTACTAAGCATACGAAAATACAGAGATCTGAAATTCAAAGGGATGAAAATAACTTGAGAATGAGTCACCTCAGCTAAGCAAATGGTTCATAGGAAAGTAAAAAACCTCTTGCTGAACATTATTTAAAACTAGGCAAGATATTTCCAATTTTAAAAATATAAACATAGGACTTCCAGTTTCAGCTCCCATACACAAAGTGCTTGGATACCGTCACTCCTGTCCTTACAACAACAACAAAAAAAACCTAACAAATGAAAAATCAGCAACTTTTCTTAGACTAATCAGTGAATTGAGGTTACAGAGCAAATGGTATCTCCTGAAATCTACAGAGACAGGCAAATACAGAGAATCATGTCCAAGACCAGCTTACCTGCAACAGAAAGAAGTAGTCACATACTAATAAGAAAATTTAAATGATAAATTGACAAAGGCTAAGTGAGACTGGCTTGTGAATGAGAATTCCTAGGGACTCAATCTTAGCATGCCTTCTATATTCTTGCAGCTTTACCTCTAGGAATTTCTCCAGGTTTTGACTCTGAATATCTAAGAAAATCTCTTCCTCTTTTGGGTAAAAGGAGAAGAAAAGTAACCATCTTTAAGTATACCCAGAGGTAAGATACAAAAAAAAAAAAAAATCTCCTTTTGGGTAGGGAGAGAGAAAAAGTCACCATTTTGAAATGTGCCCAAGAGAAAAGTAGTGGTTTTGGAATAAGCCCAAAATGTTCTTCCTAATGAATGCCAACACTCCAAGAGAAAATTTACCAAAAGCCTTCTGTGTCCTGAGAGAAAGGAAATTAGCCAACTATACTCATACTAACCTTCCTGTTTCACCTAACAGGAGAAGGCGGGTAGGCACTAAGAATACTTCTGAAGGTTGTAGCCAAGGACTAAGGCCCAACAAAAGATTGAGATTATAGAACACTGTCCCAGAAGGACCCATACTCTTCTACCATGTCAACAGGGATCCAATACAGTAACAGTGGATTACATCAGAAAGAGCAAGACAGACTATTTTTTTTAAAAAAGTTCTTAGGAAAACTCAAAGAAAAGGATAGGAAAAATAAACAAAATAGCAAAGGCAAGAGAGGAAACCGAAGCTTCTGGTACCTACCTATACCTACGACAAACATGGTCCAGCTCCTAGCCAGATTGACCAAAAACCTGACACTAAAGGTCTATTTACGTCAGTTCCCATTACCTACTACATACATCACATCCAGCTCTTTAAAAACAACTACATACATGCTAAAAGGCAAGAAAAAATGCAGACTAAAGAAACAAAGTAATCACCAGAATCAAACTCAGATATAGCACAGACTTGGTATTATTAGATAGGGAACTTAAAATAACTATGACAAATGTCAGGTGTTCTAATTGAAAAAGAAGACAACATGCAAGAACACACAGGCAATGTAAGCATACGCACAACTCCATGGAAGAATTTTTTTAAATACTGGAAATCAAAATAACTGTAATAAAAAGAAAATGCCTTTAATGGACTCATGAGTAGATTGGAAATAGCCAAGGAAAGAATCAGTGAACTTAAAAATAAGTCAATATAAAATTTCCCAAACTAAAATACAAAGAGAAAAATCAATTTTAAAAAGCAGAACAGAATATCTAAGAATTATAGGAAATTTACAAAAGGTATAACCTATGTATAATTAGAATACCAGAAAGAGAAAAATGAGACAAAAGAAATGAAATATTTGAAAGAATGGCAGAGAATCTTTCAAAATTAATGGCACCAAATTACACATCCAGGAAGCACAGAGAACACCAAGCAGCATAAATACCAAAAAGTCTAAACCTAAGCATATTATACTCGAACTACTGAAAACCAAATACAAAGAGAAAATTGTGGAAGAAACCAGAGGGGAAAAAAACCCCCACCTTACCTACAGGGAACAAGGATAAGAATTATCTTACTTCCTATCAGAAACCAAGCAAGCGAGAGGGTGGAGTGAAATATTTCTAAAATGTTGAAAGAAAAAGAAAATCTACCTAGAAGTTAATAGGAAATTATTCTTCAAAATTGAAGGAGAGCTTCTCAGATAAACAGAAACTAAACAAACCTATTAGTAGTAGACCTGTCCTTTAAAAATGTTTGAAAGAATTCTTCAGAAAGAAGAGAAATGATACAGGTAAGAAACTAGGGTCTATAAAAAGAACATCAGAGAAGGAACAAATGAAGTTAAAATAAAATCTATTTTTCCTAGTCTTAGATAATAGATATCAAAGGTAATAGCTGTAATAATTTATTGACTGATTATGGCATACAGATTAATTAAATAATAGCAATGTTACAAGGGATGAGAACTGAAAAATTCTAATAAAAGGTACTTGTACTACCCATGAAGCAGTATGGAATTATCTGAAAGTGGATTTAGATAAATTGTACACGCACACTGCAAACTCTAGGGCAACAAGTGAAAAAATTTATTCATTTATTTATTTATTTATTTAGATAGAGTCTCGTTTGTTGCCCTCGGTAGAATGCCTTGGCGTTATAGCTTACAGCAACCTCAAACTCTGGCTCAAGTGATCCTCTTGCCTCAGCCTCCTGAGTAGCTGGAACTACAGGCGCCCACCACAATGCCCAGCTACTTTTTTAAAAACAGGAGTCTCAGGCAATGCCTGTGGCTCATTGGGTAGGGCGCTGGCCCCATATACCGAGGGTGGCAGGTTCAAACCAGCCCCAGCCAAACTGCAACAGAAAAATAGCTGGGCATTGTGGCAGGCACCTGTAGTCCCAGCTACTCAGGAGGCTGAGGCAAGAGACTCGCCTAAGCCCAGGAGTTGGAGGTTGCTGTGAGCTGTGTGATGCCATAGCACTCTACCGAGAGGGATAAAGTGAGACTCTGTCTCTACAGGAAACAAAACAAAAACAAAACAAAACAGGGATATCGCTCTGGCTCTGGCTCTTGTGGAACTCTGAACTCAAGCAACCCACCTACCTTGGCCACCCAGAGAGCTAGGATTATAGGCTTGAGCCACAGTGCCCAGGCTAAAAAATTTTTTTCCAATAAATATAATATACATTCTAAAATAGAAGAGAAAATGGATCATATAAAATGGTCAGTTAAAACCAGAGAAGGCAGAAAAAGAGGGGAGTATTAAAAACAAATTCAGTACAACAAATAGAAAAAGTTACAATCATGGTTCCTATTAATACAATTACAGTAATAATCACTTTAAGTGTGAATGGCCTAATAAAGATCAAAGTAGATTTAAAAGAATTTTATTTTTAAGAGACAGGTCCTCACTCTGTTGCCCAGGCAGAACTGCAGTGGCATGGTCACAGCTCATTATAGCCTCGAACTCCTGGGCTCATGCCTCCTCCCTCAGCAACCTGAGTAGCTAGGGTTACAGTTATATAGCACCATGCCCAGCTAACTTGTACATTTTTTTTTGTATAGATAGGGTCTTGCTTTGGTGCCCAGACTGATCTTGAACTCCAGGCCTAAAGTGATCCTCCTACCTCAGTCCCCAAAGTTCTGGGATTACAGACATGAGTTACCATGCCTAGTTTAAAGAAAAAAAGTCACTGGAAATTAAAAAAAAAATCACTTTAACTGTAAAGACACAGATAGGTTAAAAGTAAAGAGAAGGATATACCACATTAACACTAATCAAAAGGAAGCTGGAGTGGCTATATTAATTTTAGACAAAGCAGATTTCAGAACAAGATAAACCATCAGGAAAAAAGAGAGGCAGTGCAAAAGGATAAATTCTTCAAGAAGACCTAACAGTCCTTAATATGTATGGACCAAACTAAAGAGCAGTAAAATATATGATGAAAAATACTGGTATAACTGCAAAGAGAAATAGACAAATCTGCTATTACAGGTGAGGATTTCAATACTCCCTCTCAGAAACTGACAAATACAACAGGCAGAAAAATGTGTATGGTTATGAGTGAAGTGAACATCACCATCAGTCAACTGCATCTACTTGACATTTATATAATAATTCACAACAGCAGAATACACATTCTTCTCAGCCTCACATGAAACAATCACTAAGACAGACCACTCTGGGCCATAAAACACATGTTAACAAGCTTAAAATAATAAAAACCATACTAAGTATGCTCTTACACCACAATGGAATTAAATTAGCAATCAATAACAAAAAGATAGCACAAAAATCCCAAAATGTGGCTCAGCGCCTGTGGCTCAATGGGCTAAGGCGCCAGCCATGTACACCTGAGCTGGCGGGTTCGAATCCAGCCCAGGCCTGCCAAACAACAATGGTGGCTGCAACCAAACCAAAAAAGACAAAAAAATCCCAAAATGTTGAGATTAAACAACAAACTTTTAAATAACACACGAATCAAAGGAAGAGTCTTAAGAGAAATTTCAAAATACAAGTCAAAAGTTGAGTGCAGTAAAAGCAGTACTTACAGGGAAGTTTATATAATCGTACACATACATTAGAAAATAGACCTAAAATCAACAATCTAAGCTCCACCTTAGGAAACAAGAGAAAGAAGGACAATTTTATAGCAGAAATCAGTGAATTGAAAACAGAGAATCAACAGTGAAAACAAAAGCTGCTTTTCTGAAAAGATCAATAAAGTTGATAAGCCTCTAGTCAGGTTAACCAAGAAAAAAGAACACAAATTATTAATATCAGATGTGAACAAAAAGTTATCAGTACCAAATCACGAGCACAATAAGGGGAAAATAAAGGAATATTACAGATAAATCTATACCTAAAAATCTGACAAGTTAGATGAAATGAACCAATTTCTTGAAAGATACAAACTACCAAAATTTAGACAAGAAATAAATAATCTGAATAGGCCTATATCTATAAAAGTGGATGAAGAATTACTAACCTTCCCAAAAAGACATCTACCAAACACATATGGAAGAAATCATACCAATTCTCTACAATCTCTGTCAGAAGACAGACACAGAGAGAATACTTCCTAACTCATTCTATGACGTCACATCACTCTAATACTAAAACAAGATAAATACATTTTTTAAAAGGCAAACTACTCGCCAAAGTAACCTACAAAAGCCAATTACCTTGCTACATACCAGCAATGAAGAAATGGAATTTGAAATTAAAAATACAATACAATTTACATTAACTACCCCCAAATAGTATAAGTATAAATCTAACAAAATATTTGTAGGATCTGTATGTAAAAAACTACCTAATACTGTTGAAAGAAATCAAAGGTCTAAATAAATTGAGATATTCTGCGTTCATAGACCGGAAAACTCTGTATTAGTAAATGTCAATTCTTCTCAATTTGATCTCCAGATTCAGTGTAATGACAATCAAAATCCCAAGGAACTATTTTGTGGATACTGACAAAATGCCTTTAAAGATGACATTAAAAAGCAAAAGATTCAGAATAGCCAATCCAATATTGAAGACAAAATGAGAGGACTGACACTACTTGACTTTAAGAATATAAAGCTACAGTAATCAAGATGACATGGTATTGCTGAAGAATAGACACACACACATCAATGGAACAGAACTCTTTGGCAAAGGAGCAGAGGCAATCCAATGAAGAAAGCAGTCTTTTCAACGAATGGTGCTAACTGTCCACAGAAAGAAAGAATCTAGACACAGATTGTATAACTTGCACAAAAATTAACTCAAAATGTATCATATACCTGAATGTAAGATGCAAATTATAAACTTCTGGAAGAAAACCTAGAAAATCTAGGTAACCTTGAATTTGGTGATGAGTTTTTAGCTACAACACCAAAAGGACTCTTTATGAAAGAAAAAATTTATTTCTTTGTTTTTTTTTTTTTTTTAGAGACAGAGTCTCACTTTGTCGCCCTTGGTAGAGTGCTGTGGCAACACAACTCACAGCAACCTCCAGCTCTTCGGGTTAGGCTATTCTCTTGCCTCAGCCTCTCAAGTAGCTGGGACTAACTACAGGCGCCTGCCACAACACCTGGCTATTTTTTTGTTGCAGTTTGGCCAAGGCTAGGTTTGAACCCACCACCCTTGGAATATGGAGCCGGCGCCCTACCCACTGAGCCACAGGCACCACCCTGAATTAAAAATTGTTAAGTTGAACGTCATTAAAGTTAAAAACTTCTGTTCTGCTAAATACAGAATTACATGAATGAAAAGACACACCACAGACTGGAAGAAAATATGTGCGAAACACATATCTAGAGAGTGTTATCACTAAAAATGGCAGAATAGGGAAATCTAGGACTCTATCCTTCCATAGAAACAACTAATGAGCTGGCAAAAAGTATCAAAATCTTTTCCAGAACACTGCAACTACTCAAAAACTTACAACCAGTGAAAGGCTTGGTGAAAGAGGCAGCTTTTTTGTGATAAGAGAAAGTTGTGCATTTTAAACTGCCCACCTACCTTCCCCCACAAACCACATCTATGTCAGATAAGGGGACTAGAAATAGTTGAGCAATTTCCTCAATCTGGTAAAGAGCATTTACTGAAAAATCTACGGCTAGTATACTGAATGGTAATAGACTGAAGAAGACCAGAACACTCACTTTCACCACTTCTACTCAACATTATATTAGAAGTTATAGCTATAGCAAATAGGAAAAAAAAAAAAAAAAAGAAAGAAAGAAAAATGTGTTCAACTTGGAAATGAATAAATAAAACTATTTATTTTCTATATATTCACAGAGAGTGTATATATAGAAAATGCTAAAAAACTCACAAAAAACCTATTAAGAGTTGCTAATAAATAAATTCAGCAAAGTTGCAGGATAGCAGGTCAAAACACAAAAAACAGTAGGCTCCAAATATTAACCACATAATTATCATTTGATGGAGCAACTCTCTTCCTAGGTATACAACCAAAAGAATTGAAAACAAGAACTCAGATACTTGTTTGTAAATGTTCATAACAGCATTATTCACAATAGACAAAGGTGGAAACAACCCAAATGTTAACCAATAAATGAATGAACAAAATGTGGTGCATACATACAATGGAATATTCAGCCATATAAAGGAATGAAATTCTCATACATGCTACAACATGGATGAACCTTAAAAACATCATGCTAACTGTAAGAAGCCAGACACAAAAAGACATAATATTCTAGTTATATGAAATATCCAGAATAGGCAAAATCATAGAGACAGAAAGATTAGAAATTATAGTACTAGGGGTAGGAAGAATTATAGAGTTATTGCTTAATTGTACAGTTTTATTTGGGGTAATAAATTTTGGAAACAGTGGTAATAATTACACAACAGTGCAAAAGCAATCAATGCCAATGAATTCTACACTTGGAAATAGTTTAAATGGCAATTTTGTTACATATATTTTAGCATAATAAAAATATCAGTAGTATTTCTATACACTAGCAACAAACAATCCAAAAAGGAAAATAGGAGATCAATTTCATTTACGATAACATCCAAATTAATAAAATTCCTAGGAATAAATTTAACCAAATAAGTGAAAGATGAGTATGGCAAAAACTACAAAACATTGCTAAAATAGGTTTAAAAATACTTAAATAAATGTAACCGGAAGAATTTATAGTTACGATGACAATACTACCCAAAGCAATCTATAGATTCAGATTCAATGCAATCCCTGTCACATTTCAATGGCTTTTCCACCCCAGAAACGGAAAAACCAATCCTTAAATTCATATTGAATTGCAAAGGCCTTTCAATAGCCAACACAGTACTGCAAAAGAACAAATTTGGAGGACTCCCACATCCCAATCTTGAAACTTACCACAAATCTATCGTAATCAAAACAGTGAAGTACTGGCAAAAAGACAGGCACATTACCCATTGGAATAAGTAAATAAACCCACACATCTGGGTGGCACCTGTGGCTCAGTGAGTAGGGCACCAGCTCCATATACTGAGGGTGGTGGGTTCAAACCCGACCCCAGCCAAACTGCAACAAGAAAATAGCCAGGTGTTGTGGTGGGCACCTGTAGTCCCAGGTACTCAGGAGGCCGAGGCAAGAGAATCACCTAAGCCCAAGAGCTGGAGGTTGCTGTGAGCTCACAGCACTCTACTGAGGGCGACAAAGTAAGACTCTTTCTAAAAAACAAAACAAAACAAAACAAAAAACCACACAAATATGGCCAACTGATTTTCACCAAGGGTGCCAACAGTAGTAAATAGGAAAAGAATGGTCTCATCAACAAACAGTGGCTGGACAACTGGATATCCACATGCAAAAGAATGAAGCTGGAACCCTATCTCACACCATACACAAAACTTATATAAGCATTAACTCAAAGTGGTCAGTGACCTAATAAATATAAAAGTTAAAACTGCACTACTATACTGTCAGGAAAAAAAAAACATACATGTAAATCTTCGTGAGCTTGGATTTGGCAATGGTTCCACAAACACAAGGAATAAAGGAAAAAAATAAACTGTATACCATCAAAATAAAAAACTTTTGTGCATCAAAGGACAATATTGAGAAAGTGAAAAGACAACTTACAAAATGATAAAATATCTGCAAACCATATGTCTGATAAGAAACTTATATTCAGGCTATGTGAAGAACTCTTACAAATCAGCCAAAAAGACAAACAACCAAATTTAAAAATGGGTAATAGACTTGAATAGATATTCCTCCAAAGAAGATTTATAAATTGCCAACAAGCACACGAAAAGATGCTCAACATCATTAATAATTAGGAAAAGGCAAATCAAAACTGACAAGGAAATATCATTCTATATCCACTAGCATGGCTACAATTTAAAAAAAAAAAAGGAAACGTGTTGGTGAGGATGTAAAGTAAATGTAAACCTCATACATTGCTGGTGGGAATGTAAAAGGGTGAAGCTACTGTGGATACCAGCTTAAGCAATTCCTTAAAAAGTTAGACATAGAATTATCATACAACCTAGCAATTTCCACTAGAAAACAGAGACTCAACACTTGTATGTGAATGTTCATAGCAGAATTGCTCACACCAGCCAAAAGGTGGAAACAACTCAAAAGTCCATCCACTGATGAGTAAGTAAACAAAATGAGGGATATCATACAATACAATATACAAAAGATTATCACTTAGGCATAAAATGGAATGAAGTACCACAATATGGATGAACCTCAAAAACATTATGGTAAGTGAAGAAAGCCAAACCAAAAGGTCACATGTTATATGATTCTATTTATATGAATCTAGACTAAGTAAATCTATAAACATAAAAACCAGAGTAGGGGTTGCCAAGGAAAGGGGGAGAGAAAAATAAGTGAATACTTAATAAGTACACGTTTTCTTTGGGGGTGATGAAGCATTTTGGAACTTAAAAAAGGTAGCAGTTGTCCAACATTATGAATGTACTCGATACCACTGAATTATACACTTTAAAATACCTAACTTTATGTTAAGTAAATTTTACCTCAATTAAAAATAGTGCTTAAAATGTGGCTTAATTCCTGGCTCTATCATCTCATCTACTAACTCAGATTCCAGCCCTCAAGAAATTAACCTATTTGGGCATGAGTTTCCCCCATGTAAAAGGAAGATAATTCCTTCTAACTTTTATGATTATCGTGAGGATTCAAAGAGAAATGAAAATAAAGCAGCTAGCATAATGCCTGCAAGATAAGAGACACTTGAAACAAAAGTTACTATTTCTCTTAATCTCTCATTTATGTCCATTTGAATCAATCTGGAAGATAGCAAGTATTTTCTCCAAAAATTTTATTCTCTGTATTATGAGAATGTCTTTCTCATCAACTTTTAGAATTTTTTCATAGTCCCGATGAAAACTATTTTCTTCTTTGTATTTGTCTTTGGGTAGAAAGATTTGAGCTCATGATGGGAGAGAGAGTAAATAGATTGTGTCTCTATATACTCAGCCCCCAGCAAATTCCAGTGTTCTGTTATGACAGTTGATATATGAAAGAGATAACTCATACAAAACTTCCTACCTAGCCTTCAAGGGATTTACCCAAGGCCAGATCGAGGGAAAAGGAATTTTCAGAGAAGTCCCCACCTTAACTTATTCCTCAGGCTCCAAGAGCACCAAAGGCAAAGAGACAAACAGAAATGGAGAACGTTGGTTCACTAAAGCCACTCTGCTGTTTCCACCATATTCTCCTACTTAGGGCTTGCTAACTATCAGCAGTTAGCAAATGTTTTCTACAGAAGGCTGGATAACTAAGTATTTTAGGCTTTGTGGGTCACAGAGTCTCTGCCACAACTATTCAAATTTATCACTGTTTCAAAAAAGCATCCATAGAGAATACATAAATAAGTGTAGTTGTGTTCCAACAAAACCTTATTTATAAAATAGGTGGCAGGCCAGATTTAGTCCACAGGCAGTTGTTTGCCAAAGCGAGATCTGCATTGTCCTGACAATAGTTCTGTTCATCCTAATATGGTGGTCTTACAGGCAATGACCTGGACTTCATGGATCAAGTTTCTGTTGTGCCATCTGAGGAAGGTTCTACAATCCATCATTACTACAAGGATTCTGAGTGCTCTGACACTCAGAGGTAAACAGTGATTCTCATTATACTATTCTCATTCATAATTCTATTCCCATTTTTGTGGTAGTTCTTTTGTGGGGTTCTGGGAAATACTTTTTCTACCCTTTATAACTGATGTGAGCTTTTGTCTAAACAGGCTTCAATGAAGAATTGAAAAAAAAAAAAAGCAAAAAGGAAATGTTTCTTACTACTATTTCCACTTCTCTCATACTTACTTCTCCCAAGCTATACTTTAAGCATCCTTACGATAGAAAACAGACTTTATATTTGCTAATTGATTTATGCTAGACTAAATTCCTCAAAAGAATTACATTTTATTGATTTTTGTAAAGCCAATGCCTAGCTAAGTGCCCAATTTTTAAATTAAAATGTTTTAATATATGAAACAAACCCTTAAATTAACAAACATCAAAACTCAAAAAGATTGTATGATACGGGTTATAGTTGCTAATTATATAGTATTTCAGAGCTGAATTGCTTTTCACACAGGAATAGATCACCATGCACTAATTTCTAGTCACTGGTTTCAACAGCTGATAAAGAATTGTGCTTAGCTACTTAAGAGTATACAAAGAATTTGTTAATCGGTGAATATATATTTCAAGCCTGTGTAAAAAAAAAAAAGATCCACATTCATGTTTTGCTCCTGAAGTTTTGAAGAAAAGTGGTATTAAGGAGCTAGTATAAATCACGTAAGCACATTTATCAGAGACTAAAGAAATTACTCATCTTAAGAAGGTAGAGAAACTCTTCTCTTCTTTGAACTAATTATGTTTTTATGATTAGCATAAAAGACACCTTAAAGTGAACCTAAAAGGACTCAATAAATAACAACATTAACACTTAGAGAACCAGATGATCCAAAAGATTTTAATGTGGTAAACTGGAAAACCGTTCCAGCCAACTCACCCTGTAGATGAGAGGGGAAAATGATGATTTAGGAGCTAAGTCACTATAAAAAGGATGAATGAAGTATTCTTCTGTGCAAACAGAGCTAATACTGGCTAATTCTAATATGAGAGCCATTATTCCTTTTATTGATTAAAAAAAAAGAAATGTGTAGTTTTTCCTACATCAACAGTAGAGTAGAATCGGAAATATAAAATATTATAATACAAAGTAGTAGAATTTTGCTGTGACTTTTTCTAGTATTCCGGAGACTGTTCTACAATTAACTTGATCAAAAACAAAAACCAAGTTAAGAGCAGAAATGACACAGAAGTAATGGCTCTGTGTGAGTGCTTCTATAAGAAGAGACAGATTCTTTTTTCCCCATTAATGATTCCTGACCTGAGGTCTAGTTTAACACTAGGAGCACATTAATCTCCCTACGTGCAGTAAATTAATGTCATTTAAAAGCAAATTACTTTTAAAAAGATTGTGCTGAAATAATAAATATTAAAAGTTCCAATTTTGGGGCAGCGCCTATGGCTCAAAGGAGTAGGGTGCTGGCCCCACATACCGGAGGTGGCGGGTTCAAACCTAGCCCTGACCAAAAACTGCAAAAAAAAAAAAAAGTTCCAATTTTTTACAAGCTTTATTAAAAACCCCAAGCCTCTCTATAATTTTTTTCAAAGCCTAGATATTTTATACACAAAAAGAGATGTCATCTTACTTATATGAGGAACTAAATAATGAAGAAATAACTAATGTAAATAATCCCTTGTATTTAATTTTTCGTTATTGGCTTTAATTTTTGTTTGAAAAATTCAATTCAATGAAAACCCTAAAAATTAAAGAAAAATATTTGTTCTACATAATGTGGAAAAAACCCTAAAACAATAAAAGTTTATTTTAGATGGCAGCCATCTGCCCAAGGCAAATATATCCCCCAAAACTATAATCTATTAAATTGGTGATGGTTCACTGACTTTTCCTCCAGTATCTTCTTAAAGTAGTCTGATTAAAAAAAATAATAACAACCAAATCCTGTGGACACTGACTGACAAATACTCTGAATCTCCCTACAGAGGAAGGGTAAAGTGAATCTATCAGAGCACCCCTAGTGAGTTCCACTCTTGAGACCCACAGAAATCACAGGTGTGAATCAATACCTGGTCCTCTACTCTGGGAACCACTGTCAATAAATCCTCTATTCCCCACTATCCCCCCCCCACCAAATAATAACAACAACCAAATCCTAATTCACCTCTTAAGTAGAAAAAAATTAATTTGAAAAAAAGAATTACTAATTCAAAATGTATAACGCCTACTAAAAACAAATCCTAATCACCAAAGATAAAACTGTCACAATTAAGTAATAATGAATAGCAATAAATGTCTTTTAGTAGAGGGAAACTGGGTAATTCCTGACTAGTGAATATTTAGTCAACTCTATTCTTTCTAGTACTTCAACTCACAAGACAAAAATGGCATAATCCAGATTTTCTTAATGTACCATTTTACTTATTAAATGGCACTGTTAAATGAAGTAGATTTGACCACCCCTCGATTCTTACCATCATGGATTTTTTTTTTTTTTGAGACAGAGTCTCATTTATGTCGCCCTCGGTAGAGTGCCATGCTGTCACAGCTCACAGCAACCTCAAACTCTCAGGCTTCAGCGATTCTCTTGCCTCAGCCTTCCAAGTAGCTGGGACGACAGGCGCCAGCCACATTGCCCAGTTTTTCATTGTAGTTGTCATAGCTATTTAGCAGGCCTGGGCAGGGTTTGAACCTGCCAGCCTTGGTGTATAGCTGGCGCCCTAACCACTGAACTATGGGTGCCAAACCCATCACAGATCTTTTTTTTTTTTAATTATTTTTTATTGAGTCATAACTGTGTACAATAATTCAGTCTTGGAGTACAGTGTGCGGGCTTCACATGTATACACCCCTAATATGAAGCAAATTTATATCTTTCAAGTGAAGGCTACAACCCACTTATTGCACATCACAGATCTTTTTAAGGATTTTTACATTGTTAGCAAATGCCATTTTAAAAAAATCTTTCCCCCTTGCTTTCAAGAGGTCTGCCTACCTCTTCCTTTCAGTAGCACAATTTTAAACATCCCCTTCATTCTAACTCTTAAAAGACACAGCCCCACCTCGTGCTCAAGTCAGCTATTTCTGGAGTCAGATGAAAGCAACCACTTATTAGCCACATGATTTTGGCCCTATTATACAGCCCCTGTGACTCAGTCTACTCATCTGTAAAATGGGGATATGAGTAGAGTTGTTACGGAGATTAAGACATCTAAGAGAGCATCTAGCTAGATACTCAATATGTGGCATTCATTAATATTAGGTTTTATATTCTGCTGCCATTTTTACTCGTTATTAAAGCCAAATTCATTATTTCTCCCCCCAAATTTATATACCTTTTATAAGTTTTCCAGTTAGACAAATGATTATCAATGCTTTCCCAGTTTACTGCCTTCAGATCCTTGAGATCATCTTCCATCCCTCTGTAGGGCCTGAGTCCCTGCTATTCTGCAATAGCTCTCTACTACATCCTTCATTTTCAGTTCTCTGTTTTAAAGGCGCCAGCCACATA